>BQNB010015469.1:0-43275 GCA_026074375.1 Tanacetum coccineum
CATCTCCATTTGAGAAGCAAGGAGTTATTGAAAGCTTTTAAACTTCCCACTCCTAAATCGCCTTTATCAAGAGAAGCTAAAATGTTAGACCATTTGATCCAAGCAAGCTTCCTAGAGTCACCTGTAGCACCCCAAAAAAAACAAGGCACGAAGACTTTCAAGAGTCTTAAGAACAGCTTCAAGAACTTTAAAGATAGAGAAGTAATAGATACCAAGGCTTCCTAACACCGATTTGATAAGAGTTAAACGACCACCTGAAGATAACATGTTTGCCTTCCAACCTGATAATCTAATTTTGAAGCTCTCGATCAAACTGTTCCAATTGGCTATACGGTTCATGTTCGAACCAATTGGGAGACCAAGGTAGGAAAAAGGAAGATTACTATTTGAGCATCCAGTACTTGCTGCCATACTCTTTATGTCATCGGAAGAAACCCCCACTCCATATAGATTTGACTATTGTCCATATCACATTGGTTCCATTCGGAAAGAATAATAACATCATCGGCATAAAATAAATGAGAAATCCGAATTTTCGAGGACCCGATCTTAACACCTTGGAAAAGATTTGCCGTCAACCCGTCCTTAAGAGCAATGTGAAAGCCTTTCATAACTATGATGAATAAGAAAGGAGACAATGGATCTCCTTGCCTTAATCCTCTTTTTAAAGAGAACTTCGATGTAGGACTTCCATTGACGAGGATGGAAGCCCTTGAAGACTTTAAACCAGTCATAATCCATTTACGCCAAGTACTACTAAAACCTAATATTTCCATAACATGATTAAGGAAACGCCAACTTACGAAATCAAAGGCTTTTTTAAAATCGACTTTAAAAAGTAACATCTTTTTTTTTTCTTATACCATTCAATAACCTCGCTTAGAATGAGAGGACCATCGAGAATTTGGCGACCCGAAATAAAAGCCGATTGCTTATGACTAATGATCGAATCCATTACCTTGGAAAGCCTGTTTGCTAGGATTTTCGCAACAATCTTGTATTGGAAACCGATAAGAGATATAGGTCTGAAGTCTTTAATATAAAGAGGATTAGACACCTTTGGGATTAAAGTAAAAAACAAAGAATTCGTACCAGGAGGGAATGAACTAGAAGAGAAGAACCTCATAACAAAGTTCTGGATATCGATCTTCATGATGTCCCAATATTTTTTGACAAACATAAAAGAGAATCCATCTGGACCCGGAGCTTTTTGGCTACCACAATCCCAAACCGCATTTTTTATTTCCTCCAAAGAGACCATGGAATCTAGAAGATGACGATCCGAATCACTTAGGCTCTTAGCAGACGACATGGATGGTAAAATCATAGGAGAGTCATGGCAGGAGAACTTCTCTTTATAAAATTCAAGAAAAGCCATCTTAATGGCACCTGGATCAGAAACCCAAACTCCCTCCTGAAGGATACCTTGGATCGATTGTGATTTCCTTTTTGAGTTAATAATGCCATGGAAAAATTTGGAGTTTTCGTCCCCTTCCACGTCCCATCTAATTCGAGCTTTTTGGATTAAATCCATGGAGACCAGCTTCTCTAAGTTATCGAGCTCATGCCAAGAGTTAACACGAAGCATTCGATCATCTTCACTTGCTTGACCCGCGTCTATCTTTTCGTCTAGGCTCTTTAGTAAAGCCAAAATAGATTTTTTTCTGCTTGTTTCATTATCTTTAGTTTGGGAAGCCCAAGTCTTGAGGTGCAATTTGAGACCTTTGACTTTTTCGTGAAGAGGAAGGGAGAGACCATCATCATTTGCAGCTAAGGAATTCCAAGTTTCTTTTACAACGTTATCAAAATCACATCTTTCAAACCAAGAATGATAAACTTTGAACGGGGTAGGGCCAAAGTCGTTATTCTGACAATGAAGAATAATAGGGTTGTGGTCCGACCAAACCCTATCAAGCACAGTCACTTGCAGTTTTGAAAGAGCGAGAAGAACATTATTAGAGATCAGGAACATGTCTAATTTACTTAGTTTGGAACCGGATTTATTCATCCATGTGAAATTTTTCCTCCCATAGGGAGGTCAATTAAACCGACATCTTGAATAAAAGCGTTAAAAATCGTTGCATCGCTACTAGAGAAATTGGAGCCAAACCGTTCTGTCGCGCATCTAACTTCGTTAAGATCACCAAAAAGAATGAAGTTTTCTTGATGGTTCTGAATAAACGAGCGAAGTAAATCCCATAGAATATATTTCTCAGGTTGTTGTTGCGGACCATACACATTAATAAGAAAATAATCTTCAACCGAATTCTTCCATTTTCCTTCCACAATAACGTAATTATCATTACACCAAATTATGTTTTTCTTGAAAACATTTGGGTCCCACATAGTAATAATGCCCCCGGATCTACCCATAGTCATACTACAAGCATAGTCAAAGTTGAAATTTCCCCACATAGACTTAAGCTGGAAAAGTTCCAATTTTGTCATCTTAGACTCTTGTACACCAAGGAAATGAACATTGTGTTTGAAACATAACTCCTTTATCCACACACGTTTCTTTCTCATCTTGGAACCACCTATATTAATCGACAAAATATTCATTTATCCACCGTTGAAGCACCTATCCCATTTAACATCTTCCTTAGAGAACGCTTGCACCCTTTTACATCATATCCTAATGCATCACCCACCTCAATCATCCTATTCATCTCATCAAAAAATGAGAAGCCTTTTCTATGTTTAAATTTATGTTTACCAAAAAAAGTTGAACACGAATTACCTTTTGATCTGGGTGAGGAATTCGAATACTCGTCTCTTTTAACAAGACTTTCAAAACCAGGAGGGATAGAGACATCAGAATCACTAGCCTTTTTTTCCTCCTCCTATGATGGTTCATGGTATGTTTATATGATTAAGCATGTTTTTGTATACATTATTTAAGCTAGCTTGTTTTGTAATTTTATGATACGTGGTTTATGAAGCTTAATTATGTTTTTAAGTATGTCTTGCGATATCCAATTGCACGTTGATTTGGTTTGTGTAATCTTAATAGAAAAATGATTTGTGTGCCTAAAAACTACACCTAAAATTAGACCTAAAGATTTGATTGGTGCATTTAAAAAATTGATTGGTGGGAAATGATGAAAAAGAAAATATGCATCACATTTGTCAAATGATGAATGGTGTAGATCTATTTTTAGGTCTCTTTGTTAGGTCTATATATCATAACTCATCTTAATATAATAGCACTACCCGAAAGGATAATGTGTCTCGTAATTATTAATCCTTTTATTGCATGACAGTATTGACAAAGAAAATCATGCATGTGATAGACATAATTAAATGAGTTATTACTTACAGTAACTTAGAGCACAAGGTACAGTTCGTGCCGTAGGGAAAAAGTAGTGTCACATCACTATTTTTTCCATAACACCAAAACACCCCATAACACCAAAATCGCCCTCCCTAGTTAACACCAAAAATTTTGGTGTTATAGGAACCCCACTTTTCTCATTTTTTTTAAATTTATATATATAAAAAAAACTTTATCAAACTTAAAATTTGAATTTCATTAATAAAAAAAACATTACATTAACTTAAAAAAAATACATAAACTTAAATAAAAAAACTTAAACTTAAATAACATACGACAACAATTTAGAAATTAAAATATGTCGTACGGGTCTTTTCTTTCAAAGCCTCGATCTTCGTCGCGTCCTCCGGAGCCATCTCGGTAGTGTCGAAAGTAAGAATCTTCAAATCCTCGTTTCTTTTTTGAATTTCGCAAACCGCGAGTCTAGCCACTAGCTCGCGATCCATTGATTCTTTTTTCGCTTCACGGTCAATCAAAATTTGTTCTTGCATCAAATCGGTAACCTAGTTTTTAGACGAACTTGAAGTCGCGGATGAGCTTGCCGAGGAACGTTGAGTTTCTGTCTTTCGTGGAGCCCCGGATGGACGCGGTATGACGTCGTCCCTAAACATTTCGGGTTCATCTTTGGCCAATTATCTTCGGGTTCTTCGTGCTTGTGTCGACTCGGGGTTTTGCCACTTGTATTTATCTTTCAAAAAAAGTCAAGCACTTCGATGTCAAAACTCGACATTATTTTGATCACGAAACAAAGTGAGTACCCGGGTATACAAATTTTCATCATTTTTGCCACTTAACGCGGTTGTTTGGTCGTAAATTGAGTTAAACTTGCCAACATCCTTATTCATCGGCGTCCACTTACCCGTCAACATATTTTTGTTTCATTTCTTAAAACCGAGTTCTTCGACACGCTTGTTATATAGGCCGAGGATTTTGTACCAAAAAGTTTCCCTTGATTGGTCACTCCCATTTTTTAGATCTTCGGATATTTCGATGAAACATTCCGCCAAAAGTTTTTCCTCCTCTTGGGTCCAAAAGGCTCGATCGGTTTTAGTTTCCCGAGGTTGTTTGCCCCGAGCTTGTTTTTTTGCACATGATTTTTTTTTGGTTTTATTTGTTTGTCGGGGCGACTTTGACATCATCATCATCGGTGTCGGATTGTGGTTGTTGGGACAAATGGAGTGGGAATTGGGTCGGTTGGGGTTGTGGGAATTGTTGAGTTTGAGATAAAAAAAAATTGAAATTGCTCGAGAGTACAATTAAGAAACGGGTAGGCGAATGGGTTTGGGATTTGAATGTTGGGGCATGTTGGTGGTATTTGAGAGTTGGAGGAATTGGCGGATGATGGAGTAGGAGGATTTGACGAAGACGACGAAGTTTGGATGTTGTTGAAGTATTCGTGAATCCAATTGTTGGGATCCATTGGAGGTGATTAAAAAAAATTGGGAGAAGTATAAAAGATTCAAAGTATTATATAAGAGGGAGGTTATATTGGAAACCATCCTTTTCTTGGATACTGGGGGACACATCTCAGCCATCCATCTAAAACCCATCTATGGCTGAGATTAAAACTCACTTATTAAACAAAAAAAAGAAAATTAATAAAAAAAGCGGAGGGGTATTGTGGTCATTTCACGTCCCACACCAACCACACCTCTAATCACTCACACCCCGTCTTTTTTAGATCTACCTCTCTCTCACCTAACACACACTAAAAACACACACAAACACATCGGATATGAATCTATCATCACGAACATCTAATCGATCGATCATCTCCTTCGTAAATCGATTATCTCCTTCTTCAGTTCATTAACATCAGGTAAAGTTCATCCGATCTGTTTTTATTTATCTTTTTTTAGCTTATTTGATGTGAATAAGCTTATAATTCAGCTTATCCTTTTTAGCTTATTTGATGTGAATTTATCTATGAATTTAGTTTTAATGTGAATAAGATGATCGTTTTTTTAGCTTATAAATTTATCCTTTTTTAGCTTATTTGATGTGATTAAGCATATGAATTTATCATCATCTAATAAATTCAGCTTATTTGATTAATTATGTGAATTTATCGTGTTGAATGATAAGCTAACTTATTAGGTGATTGATGTAAATAAGCTTATGAATTATCATCATCATCTGAATTTATTATGCTGAATTATAAGCTAACTTATTAGCTTATTTGTATGAATTATCAGGTTTTATGGCTTAATCTACGCTGAACAGATATAATATGACCTGTTAGTGAAAAATCATATATGATAAGTTGCTTGAAAAAACTGTAAAAACTTACTATATCATATATGATATAAGCTAGGTTGTAAGCATTTATACTATATCATATATGATAATGTGCTTGAAAATAAAATACAAGTAGTTTGTGATCTCTTGGTGAGTAGTAAAAAGTTAGTTTTGTGTATAATATCATATATGATAATTTGTTTGAAAGTCAACTTCTTTAACACTATAATATATCATATATGATAATGTGCTTAAAACTAAAATACAAGCAAGTCTGTCATCTCCTGGTGAGTAATTAAAAGTTAGTTGTGTGTATAATATCATATATGATAATCTACTTGAATGTCAACTTCTGTAACACTATAATATATCATATATGATAATGTGCTTAACACTAAAATCAAATCTTTTTATTTGTGTAGAGAAAGCTGTTTTCAATGCATTTTACACAAGAAATGGACAAGAAATGGAAATACACAAGATGAGACTGAGGTTTGCAATAAAGATCCTGACACATGACATAAACATCCACATAGAGAAGATGAGCGACGAGGCACATGCGTTTGCAAAGAAGCAAACAGACAAACAGGCGAAGCAAAATCTCATAAGGGATGCAGTCGTAAAAAGGAAAAAAGCTCAGGATTCGTAAAAGAGTTGGTAGTGCCATCTGATGCAGTTACCTATGAATGTAGACAATATTTACTAGTTTTCATTTTTAAGTACTTATAGTGTGTACTGGTGGTACCGTAGTGTGTACCACATTTTGGGGGTCCGTTGATCAATCTTTAACTATGTAATGCTACTACATCTCTTTTATGCTGCTGATGATGTGGTCTTCATAGCCCAATGGTGTGATTCGGATATCATCACTCGTGTATTTTTTTTTGGATTTTACAGTAGGAAAAAATATTGTAGATTGTTTCAACACAAAAATAATGGTAGATAAAAAATGTTGAATTTAATGTTATATCATATATGATTTCTTTCAGAAATCATATATGATGGTATGATTCAAACTGTAAAATACAAAAATCAAATGTGATTAGTCAAAACAAAAAAGAAATAATGTAAAATCGATTGTGATGAACCAATATATCATATCTGATATATAAAGGTAAAATTATGTAACAAATAAAAATCCAACACTTATTCATAATCAAAAGGGTACTTTTTAACAATATCATATATGATAACTCAAATAGAAAGTAACCTAATGTAAAATCACATATGATATACCTAGGATATCATATATGATAAACACTTATTCATAATCAAAAGACACAAAAACAAAGAGTCTGCTGAATTCATGATTAAACCAAAACCTTCTTTTTATTGAAACTCCTATTCTTCTTCTTAAATCAATTCTTCTTCGTAACCAAATCTACTTTTTCTTGAACAACTTCATCCTGAGCCACGACGACTTCATCTTGATCCTTAAACATACCCGTTGCACGTCCTCTTGTTATGATCAGTACCTCCACACAACGAACATGAATTCCTGTTCCTCACACCTTTTTAATCTCTTTCTCTTTCTCTCCTTTAATACGTACTTTTCAATTTCTGAAAAAATAAAAATAAAAATAAAAGAATAAATAAACAATCATCTGAAAAAAATATCATATATGATAATCACATGTCATATACATATGAAAAATCAATATCATATATGATATATCAAACACATTAACCAAAAGCTACTTACAACAGCTTATTGCTAACTGATAAGCTAAAAACACCTTAATTCAGCTTATATCAACACATTAATCTAATAGAGATTATTCAGAACATAAAAATAGCTAATAATAAAGCTTTATAACAGTAGCAACATAAATAAGCTAATAAGATAGCTTATAATTCATCAAAATAAGCTAATAAGCTAGCTTATAATTCAACAAAATAAATACAACTGATGATGATTAATAAACTTATTTATATAAATCACCTAATAAGTTAGCTTATCACTAGCAATAATTAATTCAGATAATTCATTCAAAATAAGCTTAATTATAAGCTCATAAATTAGTAAGCTTAATCACATCAAATAAGCTAAAATAAAAACAGATCTGAACCTAATGTTAATCAACTGAAGAATGAGATAATCGATTCAAAATAATTTAATCGATTGAAGATCGATCGATTAGTTGTTTGTGTTGATGGATCGATTAGTTGTGGATCGGTGTAGAGAGAGAGAACAAAAAAAAGTGCATGTATGTGTGTGTATCAAATGAGCTGGTAATAGAAAATTAAGTTTATATATAAGACAAAAATACCCATCTAGTGTAAATAGATAATTTAATCTCATCCATTGAATGAGTTGAAGATGGAGGGTGGGGATGAGTCCCTCGGTATCTACAAAATGTTTGGTATCCAAAATGCACTTAAATCATTATATAAAAGTTTGGAAGTGATATATAAAAAATGGGATGAGCCCCCCAATATCCAAGAAAACTTTAGTATCCAAATGAACCTAAATCGCATTAAATAAACACAATTATTTACTTAAAAAAACTCATATTTCTATATAAAATAAGGGATGTTCCAACTTGTGTCATGGTAACACAAGTTTTAAGTCATTAAACAAAGTAAAATTATATCATAATTACATGTAGTTTGATATAATAATTTCAAAAATAAAAGAATTTACCAAGATTATTATTATTTATATAAAAAATGGTTTTTAAGTAAATAATTGTGTTATTTAATTTTTTAAAATCGTGTCACCATGTCACAAGTTAGAAAAACCTTTATTTTTAAAAGATCGGTTTGACCCGATGATCGAACCAATAACCTGTTTACCTAATAAGATGACCAGGTTAATTAGAAAACAGGGCTTTGAAAACATTGTATCATACTTTCTCGATTTGTTCCCATTCTTATTATCACTATTTCGTGACAACCTATGTCTTCTAACTTCACCACCCCCAATACTACCAAGAGAGTCGTTTCTATTTGACCGGTTCAAGATTGTTTATAAATTTGTTATCTTTTGAACCAAGGTTTTCAAGATCGCGATCTCACTTAGAATCATTTTCTTCTATGCAAGATCGAGATCTTAAAATCAGATCAGGACCTTAAGATCCTACTATAATGTCATTTTCTTAATAATTTTTAAAATATTATACAAATTTACAAATAATTATATATTTTATAAACATAAAATTATATGAATGTTTTTAAAAGAAAAGTTGTCAAAAATAATAATTGTGTAAATGTTTAAGAAGATTGAACTTGATGTTTTTAATATCTAGAGAACTTGACCATAAAATCGTTATTTTTCTAGTTCGTTTCTTGAGAAAAGTAGAGATCGGAATCGAGTAGATGTTAAGATCCTAGATCAAGATCGGATCCTATAAGAATCGTTAAGCATGCAAAAACCTATGTAGATCGCGGATCGTTATTTCTTTGCAGTAATCGTAAAAATCATAAGATCCTAAGACAATATCCAGGATCTTAACAACCATGTTTTGAACCAACCAATAAGTTTGTCTGCATCACGAGTGTCAATCTATTGGAACTAGAGGAATCTGCAATTGTAGTTGTAGAAAACAAAAGATACAATGCAAAATAATAATTAATTGATTTATAACTAAGAGAATACAAAAAAGTATTTTTATAGGACAAAACATGTAGAACCGCTAAACCTAAACAGGCCTAGACTACTACGGGCTAACTAGGCCTTATTAAACTAACACCCCCTCTCAAACTCATAATGTTGTAGCGGTAAACATTGAGAGTTTGTCAAACAAAAACTAAACTAAAACTGAAGAGCAAACGAAAAGTGAAGTGTCTTAGAGTGTAGACCCCATGTTAGACGGAGTCTCATTCTGATGCAATCAGAACATGTGCAGATTCAGACACATGCATATTCAGACAGATTCAGACAGATGCAAAAAGCATAGAATTACAAAAATACAGGGATGAACAAGAGCAGATACAGACGGATACAGATTCAGATAGGCAGCAGCAGATTCAGACAGACAGCAGATATCAGATTCAGACAGACATCATCAGATTCAAACAAACAATAGCATATTCAGACAGACAGCAACAGATTCAGCAGATTTATTCAGCAACAAACAGACAAGTATATTCAGGCAGGCAGACAGCATATGGATGCAGGCAGAAGGAACCAACCCAACAATATCTAGGTGAAAAACGAGGCAAAACTAAATGAAGCCAGACGAAACCAGAACCATGACGTAACTAGATGCAAATCCAAACGAACCAATTAAACTACTTTTCCATATTTCCATACAAAACAATATGCAAACAATGAAATCAAATAAAGTAATCAGTTTATATGCATTAATGGACACCATTGATAAACTTATCTCATTGGACCATTTGTGATTATTTCTTCTAAAACCCATTAAGTATGCATTACCAAAAGATATACTAATAAAATAACATTACCCATATACCACAACCAATCATGTTTTCTTTAATTAAAAAAGACAACGACAAGGATTATATAGCCAATCGATCAAATCAGCAGCCAAACATCTGACACCAAGAATCAATACAGTCATCGAAACTTTTTTTCTTTTTACCAGGCGGCAAGGTACAACCATAAACGGATAGTAAACGGGTTCCCTCCGGATCACCAATAGTTAGTTGATGACCGGAGGATGAAAATATATAACCCGGTTGAACCTGGCTCTGATACCATGTAGAAACTAAAGATATAATGCAAAGCTTTATTTAATTGATTATGAAATAAAGAGAATACAATGAGTGTTTATAGGACAAACAAATGGTGAAACCCTAAAACCTAAACGGGCCTAGACTACTACGGGTCAACTGGGCCTTAGTAAACTAACAGTAGTTATGGACCCATCTTTATTCTTTATCATTAAATTTATCTACCAAGCTATTTATTCTCAAATGGATAGGATGAATTAAAATTCAACTCTGTCTTGACAGTTTGATTTAAGTCCATTGACTCTGTTGGGCATTTAAAGCCCCCTGACTGTTCTCGCTCGATAAGCTTGTTCTCAAGCTCTTTGAGCCCACAGTTGAGTTCCTCATTTGGTGTGAAGACCATATCGAATCTGAAGGTCTCTTTTTAGTGGAAATGTTATTTAGTTCCCCAACTTTACCATTTGCGGTTGAGTCAAAGTCAAAAAATGATAAGTACGCAGTTGAAGCTTCTGATTAGTGTTGAAAAGTGGGAGTCGGATACACATGTTATATGACCAAAAATACGAGAACCTATTGGGGGCACACATATTAATACAGGAACATTACGTTTATTAAACATTTAATATATAATTACTTATTATTAAAGGTTTAATAAGCTTCGCGTAATAATTTAAATAACCGTTAGTTACCGTTATATTTTATAACTAACTTAACGACTATTTAAATATGAATCGAATGGACTAAAATTGATAAAACCCAAACCTCGTGGGTGCTTCAATTGTGGCCGGCCCCTAGGAGGGATCTAGAAGGGTTTTGGGATCAATTTTATAATTAAGGAAAATAGTTTATCTAGATCTAAGGTTTTGGTGCCTATATAAACACCCACCCATAGCCTTATAATTTATTCATTCACAACACAAAGCACCTACAACATTCGGTGCTCTCTTTTCCTATACATTCAACCTAATTTCTCCCTCTTAGGGATTTTTGGTTCTTCTCTTTTCCCCACGTTGGTTTTCGATTAAACCTTAAAGGGTTAACGGTGATCTTTGTTCTCCTTTAGTTTGACAACAATAAACCCTAACCTAGGGTTTTTGGTGGTGTTTGGTTCTCCTTTAGTCAACAACAACAAAACCTAAAATTAGGGTTTTCGGTTCTTGGTTTTCACCTTCAACCAAATTCGGTAAAACCCTAATTAGGGTTTCCTGATTTTCGGTTCAACATACAAGGGTTGTTTGGTTTTCGGTTCAAGTAAAAGAAGCATACACTATCGGTGTTTGGAGGTCGTAGAGTTACGACTAGCATTGTTGCGTATTTGTTTGACGTGTTGTGTGAGCAACCGTAGAGGTGGTAACTTAATCACTAAGTTTCAAGATAAAGATTCTCGTTTAATTGACTTTAGTCATTAAACAAAGGTTAGTAATTCTTACTTTATTTGTGTGTTACTTCTTGATATCAAAGTAGATCCATCCACTGCGTACTCGTAGTAAAAATGTTTACTACTTGTTAAATCCCACAGTGGCATCACGAGCCAACCTCGTTTGGTGTTATGGGTTACACACTTATAAAACACGCTAGATTCGGATGAGAAAAAATTTATTTATTGTTTTGACTGAAAATTATGGCAATAATATGCAATTCTTTCCATAAAGAATAAATAAAAACCTAGAATCTCGGTATTATTACTAGCTAATATAGATTGAAAAAGAATAGATTTATAATTAAAAGTTAATTAAGTTTTGTTGTCCCAATATATATATATATAATAATAATATATATATATATATATATATATATATAAATCCAAACACCACAAATAAGGCAAACCCAAATAACTTAATAGGGTCGAAAATAAAAGTGAAAAAAGATAGGAGAAAATGAAACTTGGAATACTAGATTTAGAGAGAGAAAGTAAAGGTGGGAGGTTACACACCTGTTTACACACACATTGAGAATACCAACACCCTCATCCAAGTGTGGAGAGAGATTCTTTATACCCATACCATTTACTTAGCTCTTTGGCTTTACTAATGGGTCGGGCTTGGTTTAACTTGGGTTTTAACCTTAAACATGGACAATATTAGTTTACATTCTAAGCCCGTCAATACCCAACTAGCCTATTACATTACAAGACCTAATTGACTTAATAAACCAATGACATTCTTGTTTGACTTAATCTAAATTAAGGCTAACAATCTCTCCCTAAGTCGAGGGTCTACTTAATCTCCACAACTTGATGTATGACATTGAGCTTTGCCTTCTTTTGGTCTTGTCTTGGTCCTTTTCTTGTTGTAATGGCTTTGTTCCATTCAGCATTGTGATCTTGATCATTGAGCTTTTTCTTTGAACTTTAAGTTCTGAGATCTTTATCTTGTCATCATCTCCTTTACTTGATTCATCTTGTATTTGACTTCCTTGATCACTTGTGCTCTGACCAACTTGCTTATACTTGTTACATTCTTGTTGACCTAAATGATCATAAGTCTAACAATCTTCCCTCCCCGAGTGATGATTTCTTTAATTGTCTTGAGGCTCTGTTGATGGTAAGGGGAAGTTTTAGAATCAACTATCTTACGTTGAATGAATGAAATTGAAGCTTGAGTATGAGCACGTGGTTAATGAATCTGACTCGCGGAATGAGGCAGCAACAACCTAGTCGTCTAGATCCTGAAATAAAACAGTTAGCAAATAACTCTGAATATGGCTTATCATTCATCTTGAGTTTGGTTGCATTAACCTCTTGTTTCCCGTTTTATAGTATAAATACTAATACATATGATTTTTTTTTATCAAGGTGATTAAATGATAACTCCTTGACAGGTTTTCCAGCTCAAAAAGGCCCCCCCGTTGGGATCTTCTAACACAGATGTTATTAAGATTCACCATGGCTATTCTAGTTCTCATTAACCTGGAACGTCTCAAAAGCAGACAACAGGTAAAGAGTGAATCATAAAATTGTTTTACTGATCTTTTCAGATAAGTCTCAATTCTTATACTCGGAAACAATTTGATTCACATAGAATCGCACCATCGTTTCTTTCTAGTTGACACAAGCTTGATTCATATAGAATCTTGCAAGTCACCTACCAAGAGCTTGTTTGATGTTGGCTCAAGCAGGATTTCCATCTTCACTGTGAATACATAAGTATCACTCGGATGTTCTGGCAACATCTCAAGGATAATGTGTATGACTCATTGTTACAACTTACGAACTTTATTGTGTTCAACAAGTGTATTTTTGACATTGTTTCCTAGTGAGATTTATAATTTGATCTCGTCTTGGCTCTAGACTCGATTTGTGCACTTTGGTTTTAGTAATCGGAGGCTGGAGCAGACTGCCACCTATTCAATATCAACAATCTCGGATTTGAGACGACAATTAGATAATATGTGTATCTCCGTGAGAAATGAGACAAGTTTCTTTTGAGAGAAACCCGAATGGATGGGAAGGGTTGTGCAGTGCATCACTGGGTCTATGATGTCGTTTTCAATATCAAATACATCTTGTAAAAACCGATAGTATGTATGTCTTTGAGCCCGTCTCTGCCTAAGGTATAAAAGGAGGCTCTTGTTTTCACCCTGTTATCCATACATTTCCTTTTCGATTCTTCAACCCCGTTCAAATGCTTACCAAGACGTCATTACTATCACCTTTGTTGTGATTGTTCGATGTTAGCTCAATCTAGTTGGCATTTTTCCCTATACTCATTATCTCCCTCAAACTAAGGACTTGCTATTTCAACTATGGATTGTCCCATGTAGATCTCCGGTTCTTGTTTGCATCGTAGGTACTTATACCTAACCTAAACCACCTTAGTCTACATCGACGTCGTGAAAATAATTGTTGAAGGGTATAAGATCGAAACCATGAACCATTTCTGACCTTGTTATTTTGGAAATACACCCCTACACATTGTGCTCCTAGATTCAAAATTTATTAGCACATGAAAAAAAGAGTAGAGCACTTAGAGTCTTAAAGATCACATTCTTTTATATCATATTTTAATTATATTTTCTCCCCTTATTTTAAATAATAAAACACTTAGTATTTGAAATACCAATTGATTAAAATTTGACGATGAAAATTCCCATGGGAGAAAAAATTATAACTACGATATTGCATGAATTCAATTTTCCAAATAGACTCCATTTCCAACAGTATATGTGAGATACCAATATTTATTAAAACTTGACATTGGAATGAAAAATTGATATGACACCACAAATTGTTGAAGACGGAGTGAGATGCCTTAGTGAACAATGTATATTATTAATTGACACTATAATTTCCATATTCTAATTTCACAAAATGTGTTTGGATACATAAAATTGACATTTACGAGATGTATCCAACACATTTAAAAAGTCTTTATGTTAAAAAGCTCCCCCTTAGAAATTGATTCACATAAATTGACATTCTACGTACTATAATTCTTTAAAACTTATTCTAGGAAGGGAGTGTTGAACACATATTTTTAACAAATACCACTCTTTATGAAAAAATACCACAAATTACATTGTAGACAATTTGACATTGAAAGTTCTTTTTGAAAAATTGTGTTCAATGATTTTAAAAACACATGATAGAAGACTTCTCTTCTATTTAAAGAGTAAGCCACCTGAAGCTACACTCCCCTTTTACATCCGTCCGAGTTATGCACTGAATGTTGATAAGTCATTAAGAGAAAATTTTAGAAATGACATGATTTTTAAAGCATTTGAAACTCTTGCTCCAACTTCATTACACGCCCTTGTCGATGTGAATCAACATTTCTAGGTACGTAAATGTTATCGATTCCAAGAGACATGTCGAGAAGATTCTTTTTGGTTTTTTTTGAAATTTTTTGATTTTATATTTTGTTTTTCTAGATTTTATATTTTTCTATTTTCTTTTTGCTGGTTTTATATTTTTGTATTTTTCTTTTTTCAAAAATATTTATAAATCAAAATAAAGATATATACACGTCGAAGTTTCCATCACATGACAGTTTTGCTAGAGTTGAAGTATATGAAGTTAAATCCAGGTTTGTTTTGACGTTTATCGGATGCATCAGCAGTAGTAACAGTGGAAGACTTTGAAACAACTTGATTTTCTCCATTGAAATATTCGTCGAACAAATGACCGAATAAACTTTCCAACTCTATCATCGACGTCATGACTATCACATTTGTTGTAGGAACTTCTCTTGACATTATGGAGCGAGGCTTGAACCGAGTTGTTCAAACATCATTTGACATTGAGGTTCGAGGCTTGATCTGTTGTGATCAAACGTCATTGCAATTTCATCATTTGTGAATCCATAGTGACACTTGGGAGTTTAAGATATCATGTTATTTCATCAACCACACACTTAGGATTTACCCTTGTTTAACAATACAGTAAAATTACCCTGCACTTAAATCAAGAGTTTGTTCCTTCTGAACATTCTTGATCGTACCTTGCACTAACATCCAAGTATTGTTTGCATTCATGAATATAAGGGATATCTACATTTGACCTATGTGGGGGTTCACTGTCAACCTTGCTTGTGCAAATTCGAAAAACTTTCCTGTAGGAAGCCACCTAAGACCAACAGATTGAAAATTCTTCACCTGTGGGTTTCCACCTAAAGAACAATCTAAGGAGATGTTTTCTCATACACAGCTGAAGTCTTAATAGGAGAAAAACCTAGTCCTTAAAGACTGCTAACCAGGTATCTAATATGACTCGCCTTTTGATTTACGGGTTTGTTCAATTTCGTGGTCTTAAATGATGAATCTTAGCAACATGAATTTACTTCCTTTAGGTGTTTGTTAATGGCCACGCACATGGATTTGGCATAAAGACACACTTATGAACAATGTATAACAAACACAAAAGTTTTTGAATCTGAAAAAGAACTAGAACTCTTAGAGTGATCTGCTTTTGGCACAACCGTTATTGTTACGCAACTACTCTTAGATACAGACAAACTCCAAGGTGTTTGATTATTGCTCCTAGGTTTTGGTTTGCTACCATCAGCAGTGCTTTGAAATCTAGCAAAAGACATCACACTAGTTTTTGAGTTCCTATCTCTTTCTTGTGTCTTTTTCTTAGCTTCATCTAGATAGTGATTATGAACCATGTCATTTGAATAGAATCTTGACATGTGACCTTAGAACTATCCCTAGGATTGCATAGATGCAAGATCATATGATTAGTTTTGCAAAAACAGATTCTCTTGGCTCTTGAGGCAAAGAAGTGTTAATTACTGGTCTGACGAAATTGTTATTCACATCAACTTGGGAGGCAAACGTGGTTTACGTACATTTGAGGCCTTTCAGATTTAAACGCATTCGGTTGTCTAACAAATGATTGGTTTCTTAGTGATTGTAAAATCGGTTTCCCCAAGACTGATGTTTTAGCAAACTTAGTATCTACACTATTTCCTTTTAACTTCCTAAAGTCATTTTTTAAAGTAGCAATTGCAAAAACCTTTTCCTGAATCTGAGCTTTTAAATCAGCATTATTAGCAAGCAAAGAAGTTGTCTGTTCTATAGTCTTAGATCTCGTAATTTTAATAGAATCATACAAATCTTTGTAATTCTTTTTCAAAGTTTCATTTTCCTTATTTAAATGCTCATTCTCTGTAAGTATTTTAGCCACACTATGTTCTAATTCGATGTTTATTGTTTCATATGCATCTATTTCCTTTTTAATCTTGGCTTTATTACTTGTTTCATTCAAAATTTGACCATGTTACCCCGATTTTAAAGCTTGATTTTGATATTTAAGTTTAAGAGTAATACAATGTGCTTCCATTCTTGAAAAATCTTTTTGAAATTGGGCAACGGTCTTTTTGAGTAAAATATTTTCAGACTCGAGTGATTGTTTTGAGTAGTCAGTTGTCTGGTTATCAAGTGATGAATCAAGCATAGGACTTTTAACTTGACATTGTCCAGGATACTGGTCAACCCTACCTTTATTAATGATTTCAGGTTGCTCAGTATGCTGTTGTCCTATAGCAAAGATATTATATTCAGCAGTCAATTGTACCTCAGCCATTGGCTCTTCGTCATATATGGGTCTGATCTCTGCATCATCAGCATCCGTATCATTCCCTGACCTACTGCTGTCATCTTGCACTTCTGATTCTGTTCCACTGCTTTCTATGACAACCAAATCAACATCTACTACTTGACCCTATCCAATTTTAACTCTTTGCCGTACTGGCAACTTTCTTATGTCACCCTTCTATCATATGTCTTTGATGACATGTTATTTCAAGCAACAACTCTAACATTACCACCAATGTGATGGAGTAGTGTTTTCCATAAAGTGTTTAACCTCGATTCCAGTGTATTCAACAAAGTACTTGTCTGTCATTTTGACTGTCATAATCCAAAGTAAACTGTGAATCGATGAACTTATGAAACTGGTTGTTTACTACCCAAAAGGCCGCCATGGATCCATCTTCTTGAAATACACTTGCAGTTTGCTTTTGTAGTTGAATCTACATTGAGGAGGGCATTGTACTTGTGAAATATCCAGCATCTTGGCCCCCCCAAAAGAGTAATATGAAATGCCGTTTGTATCCATGTTGATGCATTATCCTTTTAAGACATCTTTAAAAAAAACCTTGAAGGGTGAATGAAGAGATCGAAAATATACCAGACATCTTCTTTTGCTTTTGACATCTTGTATGAAATTTGCATGTACATCTTTGTTGCCATAATCCAAGCTGTTTTCCTTTACCATTTGCTGGATGCGGTCTTAATTACTGTCTTCTTTCTCAGAACAAGTGTATTGTATGACAAACTAAATCACTTCAATCAATCAACATTCAATGCTAGAATTGGGATTTGAATGATCTTCTTGTTTTGGCTTCAACTTCTTTTGTTTCAATCAGATTGTGGAGTTTGTTGTTGATGAAAGAATTATTTCAAGCATGGTATTTCCCAAATGGAATCCCATTTTACAGATCAATGCATTTTATTAAAAGCGATTGAGCATCAAATCTTTTATATTTCTGCATACGTTCTAGAATCTGAATCTGAAAGCATTTTCAAACGTTGTTTCTGAGTTTTGTCAAAGCATCTTGTCAATCATCGAGAAATATTTCTTTGTTAAGAATGCTGTTCTAGTAAATCCATTCTTGAGCGAATGTTCTTTTGAAGATAGGCATTGTACAAAATATTGTAAAGTATCTGTGAGAAACTTGAATTGTGACTGAATTGCTTTAAGACTGTTCATGCATCTACTTCTTGAAAGTTGTGTCTTCTCTTGAACTTTAGAAGTTGAATAACGAAGAAATTTTTGTGTCATTGTGAAGGAACACTTGATGTTTGAATTTGCAAGATTGGTATTCGTATGTTGACATTTTGATGTGTAATGGATATCGGATATTAAGTAAGCAAAGTGATTGTATATGATAATTGGTGGACGATACAATGATTAGTGGTTTTGTATGTTAAAAGTGATGATTGTTTATGTTTAGATTAAAGGTGATATGTTGTTTAAATATGATTTGGTTTGTTGAAATGAGTTTAACGTAATGAAGACAGTATGACATAGCAAAACTCAGAGAAGAAGTCTTAGACAAATCAGTGAAGAATCTTAGACAAAACGCAGTGAAGAGTCTTAGACAAAACGCAGTGAAGAGTCTTAGACAAAACGCAGTGAAGAATCTTAGACAAAACGCAGTGAAGAGTCTTAGACAAAACGCAGTGATGCATCCTAGACAAAACGTAGTCAAGAGTCTTAGACAAAACGCAGTCAAGAGTCTTAGACAAAACCGCAGCGAGGAGTCTTAGCCAAAACGCAGCGAGGAGTCTTAGACAAAAGCATTGATAATCTTAGACAAAAACGCATTGAAGAGTCTTAGACCAAACACATTGAAGAGTTTTGAGACTAAAAAACGCAGTTAAGAAATGTGAGACAAAAACGGCAATCAAGAAATGATTGGGCAGAGTTCCTCCTAGCAAAACGCAGTATAGGTCATCAATTAGGCAGAACGCAGTATACAAAATGCAGAAGACAAAACGCAGTAGACAATAACCGCAGTCAAGAAAGAGACAAAGACGCAGTCACCCTTTTGAACTTTTTGCTTGGTTTCTTTTGCACACTTGATCCTAGAAGCTAATAACAACAATACAAACAACAATAAAAACATCAACTTTAACACCACAATCGTGAGAATCAAAGAGTGTCAAGAATGAGACCATAACCCTTCAAAAACTAAACTTTTGATCGAATCTAACCAAGAAAACGCACAAACAATCTAGCTGATCATCCCATGAGCTCTGATACCACTTGTTGTCCCAATGTATATATATCTAAACACAACAAATAAGCAAACCCAAATAAGCTTAAG
This sequence comes from Tanacetum coccineum, assembly GCA_026074375.1. Lineage (NCBI taxonomy): Eukaryota > Viridiplantae > Streptophyta > Magnoliopsida > Asterales > Asteraceae > Tanacetum > Tanacetum coccineum. The sequence goes on from BQNB010015469.1 coordinate 19,546, forward strand.
TAGTCTAAAATAAAGGGAAGAAAAGAAAGTGATGAAAATGAAAATTGGAACATTAGATTTTGAGAGAGTGAAAGTGAGGTGGGAGGATTATACACAGTGTTACACACACATATGAATAACCAACAGCCCACCCTCCTCCACTTGTGAGAGGTTTTCTTTATACCATATCCATTATTACTTGCTGCTGGCTTTACTAAATGGGCCAGGCTTGGTGTTAATAACACTTAATTGTGTTTAACCCTAAACATGGACAATATTAGTTTACATTCCAAGCCCGTTAATACCCGACTAGCCTATTACATTACAAGACCTAATTAACTTAATAAGACCGATGACATTCTTGTTTGACTTAATAAAATTAAGGCTAACAAGTTTCATGATTCTTTTCTTTTTTCCAGCCTTAAGACTCACGGAATCATGTAATATGATGGATGTGGCGATCTAGGTACTTAAGCAGAAAACCTAGTGAGATTCTTTTGTTCTTTGGTTTCGGGAAGACTTCTTATGAGAACTCGGGGCCATTATGTGATTTACTGCTTTAAAATAGAGTCGTCTTCACCTCATCCCCATCTTTCTGTCTGTTTTTATTGTGTATATGCAGTGTGCAAAAAAGGTCTACTAGGACCCTGATTATCGCCGCCTAGGCGCTACAAGGCCACGAGCTTTGCCGATTTATGTAAAGGGACCAACAGATAAGGTCAACCATGGTCAACGATGATCAACGTGTCAATACTTTCGGAAACCTTTCTAATCTTGCCGGGAAGTAACCAATAAAACTCACCGTAATACTTGTTTGATCACTTATGTAACTGTTTTAAATCTATTACAAGTTGTTTTCTAGAAAACAAATCTTTCCAATAATACCTAAAACTCATCGGCGATACACAAAACTTGCCGAAAATACCTAAATTTTGCAGAAATGCCAATCCGATTAATCCTGCCTAGACCGATATAACAGCTACAAGGGTGGTACGACAGCCCGCTTAACGATTTATGATTTTTTGCAACCTTGCGTATAATGTTATTAATTTCCATGAGACATGATACTATAGCAAAAAGATTTTTGAAATTATAAACGGACTAATACTTAAAGAGAAACTTGTTTTATTTAAATTAATGATTTTTGCGAGTTTATGTGTTATTCGGGTGTGGTTATCTATAATCTTGCGCTTAGAAACGTAACTTCCCACGACAAACTTACTCGAATCTTGGTTTAAATTTGTCTATTAAATTACACCTATAATTATTAACTCCCAGTGACCTGCTATGTGTTATTTGTAAAACTGGTTTTTGAACAAATAAAACGGACGTTAAATCTATGAAACTTGTTTCATTATAACTTGATTAGATTTTTGAAGTCTTATGTGTCAACTTGGGTTCGGCATACATTTGATAATCATGGCCTATAAGGTTTCCCACGACGAGACTTGAAAATATAAATCAACGTATAATCCGATTAAAACTATAAAGTTTTGTGCTTTTATCATATGATGAATCGCTACTGTACCATGGCTTGATCATGGATCTTTTCCCGCACCACTACATGCTTTGGCATATGAGGCAATTATCGAAAGAACTTGTGTCTTTGGACATATGCAGAAGTATAATATAGGGTTTGATCAATTTGTAATGTTTCCTGCGATATTAACACGCCTAAAACCTAAAAAGTTAACAATTTTTTTTTTCTTAACTAGTGTTACAAAGATGTTTATGCCTCTTTGTACACCATTTTGACACATGCTTTTATAAACTTATATGTATACCCCTATGTGAAATTTAGACTAATGTCAACCAACTAAGACAAACGTGCATTTGGTTGACTCTCTGGTCAGACCCTATGTGTCTCTCCACATGGCGAATTTTTCAATAGTCAAGATCTATTTGTTAAGTTTTGGTGACCTTAAATCGAGTTACTTGGTCAGACCTAGAGACCCGAGGCATAAGATGAACAAAACATGCGAAATACAATACTATAGGTGTTACTAATGTCATTGTTGTCACATAAATTCTAAAGAGTTGCATAACATGAAATTAACACTCGTCGCACACCCTACTAATCCCTACATGTTTACGACGCTGGTCGGAACCTCCGATAATAAGTGGGAGGACAAGTTGGATCTTAGCTTATTAGTAAATAATTGGGTAAGTTAATTCTTTTAAAAGAATTTAATTATCGAAATACTAAAATTGAACTTTCATAGTTCTGAATAATTGTGTTATAGCACAAATTCGTAACTGAAAGTTTGTTTTTCCTTTTTCAAAAGACAAACATATTCCTCGTTTCTTTGGTTAGAAAAGTGAGACTTACTCCTATCTCTTCTCCTTGCTTGACAAAACTAAGATAGGATTACAATTGAAATTTTCTCATTATATTTAAACTCGCTTACAATCTTTCATTACCCTTTTTCGGTTATGAAATAATTAAAAGATAAAATATTTTGTGTAACTAGAGAACATTTTGTCTATAGCTGCCAAAATAATGACATCTTACACTTGTCAAGACGATGTATGAGTTTTAAAAGTTAACAAGAGGAATTCTTAATAAACCGCAATGAGTAAAGAAAATTACTAGAATATCTTATAGATATTTTTTTCTTGGACTCACTTCATTCCTTATAGTGCTAAACACCCTTGTGGCTTGGCAGACCGATTAAGGAGGAATTGCATGCTACACGTTCAAGTTAATGGAAGCATGAATGGTTAGTCCCTCATCTACATAAGTAGAACTTCATATACTCTGTTTAATACCTAAGTACAATGCTACTTGTACGCATTTTAAGAGAGTAGGAAAGTAAATAAATCGCCTTTTGCTTTCTACTGGTGATGTAACACTTACAATGTTGACAAATCCAGTGGGAGCTTTGCGTTTTATTAATGAAATGACATTCATGTAATGTTGTCAAATTCAATGAGAGCTACAAGATTTATTTCCTTGTTAGTTACCCATATTATTTCTAACTTGCTTTGAAATAATTCATTACTTACCGAATATGAATTACCGTAGTTTTAAGGAAAATTGCATTTGATTTTATAAGATAACACGTTGCCTTTCTGATGTTGCTTTCTGAAACGTTATCTATAGAATAATAATCCACAATTCCTTATTAAACATTATGGTTTGAAATCTACTTGTAATATCTATGACCCTATCATATTGTTTATACAATCGAGCGCTTGTCTTATTATTTATCTACATTAAATAATGTTGTGCCGTACACAAGTGGGAGAAATCTTAAGTGTGTGCTAGGAACAACATATAACAATATGATTATTGGTTTCTCTTGACCGCAAGGTAAGAAAGCTAATAATTCTACTACGACTTAAACACTCAAGATGTTTGTTCCCCTGTTATATTTAAATGTCAAGATATAGTATTAAACTACTTCAGCACATTGACTACATGTTTTAGTCAATATAATCATGGTTAACTATATAATCATAATTATGAAGTGTGAAATTAACTTGAAATTACTATTGAACTCAAGAGTATACGTTCATAATTACTTTAGTTAGTATAATTATGTTTGCTTGTTAAGACATAATTATAAAGTCCTTGAATTAATCAATGACTCATAACATAAAGTAAGTAGTAAACTTGTTATGTCTTGTTGTAAGGACATAAACATAAATCCTTGAATTATTCAAAGACTTATAACGTATACTTGACATGTTCTGTTTTCTTGTAAACACATGAACATAGAGGTCTTGAACTATTCAAAGAAATATAAGTTATAGCATGCACTTGGTTTTAAAATACTTTGTAATCAATTTGGCTCGACCCAATTGGTAAGTATTTGACCTAAAGAGAATTAAGTTATCTAAGGAATTCTGATGTAGTCTCACAATTCCAATACTCATAGAACACCACATCATTATGGTATGTCTAATGTGTTGAAACAAACTATATTCATATTGTTTGATTTTTGATAACTTTAATTGATCTACCTTCAAAATCTATCAAGGTTAGAAATTTACGTGTGTCATGTATACACTCAATATAGTTCAAACCTAGAAGGTATTCAACATTTTTTATTTATGTATTGGGATGAATCCCATTATGTCTTGATTAAAGTTCCTAAATTTGTTAATATCTTATGAAGCATATTATTAACAAGCCAGAGATGAGAACTGGAAAATGTGTTTTGTGTTTCTAAATTAAGAACAATTTATTGTTGCTTAAATAATTTGTATTTAGAGAATTATCTCTACTTACAAAAGTAAGTGGAAGCATCTATAAATCTTAAAGATATTCAAGAACAAAATACATAACCTTCTGAATTCACTTGTTGATGTCATACTAAGGCTTAACATGTAAATGTCGAACCAAACTTTAATGTAACTCTCATTCATAAATCCACAAGGATGCCTCATCAATGGAGTGATATTTTAATATCAATGCTGAGGAATATAAGTTAGAGGGTCATAGAAAACCTGCTAACTAATAAGATAAATTATCACATCTTGAATCTGATAAATGTCTTAGAACTATGAATGACAATATGCCAGTTCTGAAAGAACAATCAAAGTTTTAAGCTTGATTGATCTTTCACCAAATAGTAAAACTGTAAGGTTAGAATGAGTTTCTTTTGAAGAAAGGCTCATAAAGGCAAAATTGTATACGTATTAATGCCTGACTTATGATAATAGTTTTTAACCATACTCAAGCAATTGACTGTGATTAAATTTTCTTTTCTATACGCATTAATTACATAAAGATAATTAATTGTCATACATGTTTCCTTGAATATGGAATATGAAAATTAAGTTTATAACTCTTTCCTTTATGATTACCTTTGCGAGGACGGTGTGTAATAGAAAAGGGTTATGAGTTCAAAATAATCTTTATAAAGCATACAAGATAAGAGAATCCAAATATGGATTAGATCATGCATCTAGGAGGTACAATCTTAAGTTTAATTACAATATGATATTTGATTAAATTAAGATAACTCCTGAGTACACCTGACATCAAGTGGGAGCACTATGTTTTTCCTTAAAATTCATATGTTGTGTAACATTGAAAGCATCATTCCATCAAAGCTAGATGTTAATCCTTGAGATTGGAATGAAACTTCACTTGGGAATTTAGGAAATAAAACATACGACCTTGGAATAAATGTTTATTAAAATAAACATATGCGGTGATTAAGTCCAACACAATGCAATATATCATTGAAGTAAGTCTTAAATGGTATATTTCACTTGAGATAATTTATTACATGGATGGAAACCTTGTGTTTTTAACTAAAGATTCATCATATATATATATATTATATTGTGTATGAGACTGGTTGTTACTTTTGCACAAGAGAAAGATGAGCTGACAACAACATTATCTAATTGAGAGTGATTTAGATGACTGTTAAAACAAACGTTTATGACTTATTTAAGGCATAGTGTTGTTTGTGTACACTGATGCTAGAGGATAATCAATCCTAGTTAAAGTAGGATTTTATCATTTATGATCAATCTGCTAACTAGATATGCTCAGCTAAGAGCATTGTTGCAATACACATTAAAGAATGAGAATACTTTACATTTTAAGAAACTGTAAAAATGGCTGTCTCAGATAGGTATGTTGATGCCTTCAAATACCACATAAAAGTACTGTGACATTTCCATACTATGACACTTGCAATAGTATGCAAATTAAAACAATATGACACTCATCATATCATTCAAATCCCTCACAATTTGTGAATTTAAAACAAGTATTCAAAAAGTTTACTTAGATGACTATTTAATTTTCTTGTAAAGAAAGAGTTGAGAATGTTGGAAACATTAGATTTCAACTTACTAATTAGTCTTATGCATATCTGTTTTATTAGTATTTGGATAATTAGGATTGTAAAACAATTTTTATTTTATGATGAATAAAGATACTTGGTGTTTGTTTTCATTCATATAATAATTGTTATCCTATCTTTGCATGTTTAATCCGTGAATGATATCATCATTCTAAATATGCCCATTGTCGGTTAACAATATGGGAATATTGTTACTTAAGGCAAATGTGAGTGTTGGTTGTATTATTGGAATATATGGATTGTTCCCGCCAAACTCATATGTTATTCATAAGGGATGCATATTGGACACCTCAAATAAAAAACTTCGATACTTACTTTTTGGATCCTGTCATAGTAGAAGATATCAGAAATGGTTTAAAATAATCACGACTTGAGATCAAGCCTAGTTCTATTATGGTACGATTCCTTTTTGAATGTAAGTCAAACGTTATCCTAAAAAAGGTAGTCATAAAGGCTATTTTTGGAATTGATGTGAAGCAGCATCCACAACACTGTATTTAACAAAGAATTTGTTCCTCCACTTGATATGTGCAGAATGATACCATGGCCCTCCCAAATTAATTAGATAATTGTATGGTCCATACCTAAATGGTAATTTAAGGAAGATCATAATTACATTTGGTATTCTGAATTACCTTCTATACGAGCACTAAAAATTGTTAACTATAAGGAATGAGTTAGGACCCAATATCCATGGTTAAACGATATCGTAACAAGGGATGATGAAAGCAGAAATACAAAACCATTGAGCTCTAGAGAAGTTTTCTTGAACCACATCTTAAGTATTTCTAGTTTATAGCAATGGCGAGTGTATGTTGCTGAGACGTTTCTATTGCTGGTATAAATGAAGTATGCTACGACTACTCCCAAATAGGAGCTGTTGGAAAGTGGGAGTCGGATACGCATGTTATACGACCAGAAATACGTGAGCCTATTGGAGGCACAAACGTTAAGACAAGAAGAGTACATTTATTAAACATTTAATAGATAATTATTTATTATTAAAGGTTTAATATGCTTCACGTAATAATTTAAATAACCGTTAGTTACCGTTATAATTTTATAACTAACTTAACGAGTATTTAAATATGAACCAAAGGGACTAAAATTTGACAAACTACCCAACCATTGTGGGTGCTTCCATTGTGCCAGGCCCCAAGGAGGGATCAAGAAGGGTTTTGAGATTGAATTTTATATAATTCAGAAAAGAATTGTGATAAGAAGGGAATTAAAGGTTTCCTATTTATCTAGATCTTATGGGTTTTTGGTGGCCTAAATATACACCCACCCTAGCCTCATAATCTCTTCATTCACAACCACAAAAACAACCTACAATATTACGGTTAACTTCTCTTCCTAACATTATCAACCAAATTCTCCCTCTTAGGGATGTTTTGGTTCTTCCTCTTTCCCCACCTAGGTTTCGATAACCCTAAAGGGTTTCGTGCGAATCTTTGTTCTCCTCTAGTCGACAACAATATAACGCCTAGACCAAGGGATTTCGGTGTGTTTGGATTCTTCCTTTAGTCGACACCAACAAACCTAAAATTAGGGTTTTCGGTTCTTGGTTTTCACCTTCAACCGAATTCGGTAAAACCCTAATTAGGGTTTTTTGATTTTCGGTTCAACATACAAGGGTTGTTTGGTTTTCGGTTCAAATAAAAGAAGCATACACTATCGGTGTTTGGAGCTCGTGTGAGCAACCATAGAGGTGGTAACTTAATCACTAAAGGAGTGCTTGGTTGGTGGTTTTAGGGGGTAAGGAAAGGCAATTATAATGAAAAATTTTGCTTGGTTTCCTTTAATACAATGCTCCATTCTTTAAAAGTAGGTAATACTTCATTACTCAGTAAATTGGGGGTATTGACATTTTTTTTGAATGGCGATTTATTAAAGAGCTTAGCAAGGAGCTAAAAGCTCAAACGAGATTACATAAGAGCATACAAAGGCCTTTGGAGCAACACCCAAATAAGAATTCTCGCTCTATCTAGCATGACACCAAACAAAGGAATGATGAATAATTAGATCAAATAAAGACGCCTTTACAGGAATATCGGAGGAGAAAGGAAGCTTGTTCTAAAAATTCCATATAATCCACCATGAGACGAAAAACGTGGCTTCTAAAAAGATTTTCACCTCTCCCCTAATCTTCAACCCAACAAACCATCTTTGCCAATCAAAGAACGTGGAGAAACCAATAATGGGACATTTGATTACGCACTTACATCTTTTACCCCATGATCACACTCCTAAATTCATGCAAATTAAATTCGTAACACACAATGCTCATAATCATTTCACGATTGGTAAATTTTAGATCATATGTTTGCTTAAATGTCTAAAAAACTAATATTAATTTTTATTTTTGCAATATACATAAACATAATTTAAATATATTATCTTGTGTGAAACTGTTAGAGTAATATATGCATTGCTATACTACATATCTTAGCGGTTACTTCCGAAACCACAATAATGCAATTTTTTTTGTTTGTTGAACTGATGGTGCTTTATGTTAACGGTCCTCATTTAATTTATTATAATTTGTTACTTTTTTAACTAGAAGAAGGTTACAAAAAAGTATTATACATTTTAGTTTTTAAACATTTTAACCAAGCAACATCAATGCAATGAAATACTTTCATTGCATTCCTTAGTATACCCTTTGCATTTCCCTTTCATTTTTCTTTCTTTGAACCAAGCGCACCCTATGTTTCAAGATAAAGATTCTCATTTAATTGACTTTAGTCATTAAACAAAGGTTTGTAATTCTTACTTTATTTGTGTGTTAATTCTTGATATCAAACTAGATCCATCCGTTGCGTACTCGTAGTAAAAGTGGTTTACTAGTTGTTAAATCCCACAATTAGCTTAGTGGACGACACTCGGAAAACACCCTTAAACTTCCTTCTACATCCTCCACTTAATTGTGAAGCTTTCTTCTTTTTGCTGGCGAAAACCTGCAAATTCACAGTAAGTAGATAATTAACTATACGTCTACAACATAGCATACAGTAAAAAAGTGCTTGATGTTAAATTTTTTCTAAGAGCATGACAATTTATCTGCATTTAAATCTCTATAACATCATACACAGCCGGAATAAATCCTACTGACATACCACTAAACAAAAAGGACCACGCAAGCATGCAATAGAACCCACTTATTAAAAAACCAAACGAAAACCAGATATGAAGGACAACAACAACAAACCCAATCCTGACTGAGCGGGGTAAGAGGGAGGTGAAATATAGACAGATCTTACCCCTACCACCAGTTAAACCCCGACAAGTAATGTAGGGTAGAGAGACTGTTCAGGAACCTCCCGCCAGAGTAAATGTACATTGAAGGTGTTCAAGAAAAAAGTGAGCAGAATATGAATGACATGATCTGAATCATACAACTAACATTATGCCCAATTGTACAACTAGCAAAAGATCACACATCAAACTATCACACCCCGAATCATCAAACTCATCACAAAAATCACATTAACCAACATCCATTCCTTCTAATTTAAATTCAACATCTTACACCAACAATATATAACACAAACAAGTTAACCAATGTTGACAAGCAGACCTGCCCACATATGTTCCACAGCCACATTCATGTTTGTAAGCCTCATTGATTATTACTTAAATCCAAAATGACATTTGCAACATACTTTCCTACCTACTAACTTAGGGTCTTATAAAACAACACAATCAACAAATTGAAGTTTACACGAAGCTACCCATACACGGTGACCCAATCCTCCTCATCGACGGCCCCATCCACCGAAGAACCCAAAGTCTTGTCACCACGACTTTGAAACCCCTGACTTCTAAACATCGTATTTATGTCTGACACAGGTACTTTAATTTCTTGATTTTTATAAAAAATCATGCGTATGGCTTTTGGAGTGTTTCTAAGAGTAACAATGTACCTTTTGTTCAAAGTTTGTGGTATTCTAAGAGAACGGTGCATTATTCATTTTTATTTACAGTTTACAAATACTCAATTTTCTGCGATTTCCTTAGTTGTGATAACTCGCGATGCACATACGTAACATAGTTGATGTTTAGATTTCTAACTTCTAAGAACGTAGTTCATTAACTTGAGGGAAAAAAACCTTCATAGCTTAGGTGACATCCTCAAGTTTGAATAAACATGTGTTTATAGTGTTTTTTTAACTAGCCGAGTCATATGATTGTTAAGTCAGATATGCGTTTTAGTAAGTAATACATGCTGTAAACAACGGTTGACGTGTACGCGTATAGCTTACTAGTGTCATGATTAATTCTAAGAATTTAAATTCAGTTTAGTTTCATGACTTTGCAAGTCCCTTTTAAATATAAATGAGTGTGCATATATATATATATATATATATATATATATAGGGGCGCGTTATATTGAGAACTCATTTTATGTGCAGAACTTTACAGAACTATTTTAAAGCAATCTAGACCCTTGGATCATTTAATCAATGGTCATTAATGCATGATGGCATTTTTGTAAATAATTGAAATTAAAATTTGGCTGAAAATGTATAGATAAGGGTATAATTGGTATTAAACATAATTAAAAAGTGTAATCGTAACTGTTTTCCAATTGATGAAACAATCAATATCACTTATTTTAGGGAGTTTCAAAATAAAACAATCAATATCATTTATTACCAAAGAATGAAACAATCAATATCATTTATTTTAGGTAGTTTCAAAATAAATCGTATCATTTATTTTAGGGAGTTTCAAAAGTGTTAATCAATATATGGATATACAATCAATACAAAATCAATCATATCATTTATTTTAAGGAGATTTATAAAAAATATAAGAGAGATTTATATCAAAAAAGAACAAATATGTTCCAAATAAAAAAAACATACGCGTTTTACAAATACAACATACATGTTTCTCTCATTATAAATCATTCATGTTTAATAATTAAAAAGAACAAATATATTCCAAAATAAAAAACATTCATGTTTTTTGATAAAACATACATGTTTCATAAAAAAACATACATGTATCTCAATTAAAGTAACATACATGTTTCTTAAAAAACACCCTTTAATTGAAACCACAATTATAAAACATGTATGTAAATCGTGTTATTTATTATCAAAGAATAAATTGTATTTATTATCAGAGAATAAATCGCATCATTTATTTTAAGGAGTACAATTAATACAAAATAAATCTGAAAATACATTCAATATCATTAATAATAAAAGAATAAACGGTATCATTTATTTTAAGTAGTTTTAAAAGTGTTAATCTAAATATGGATATGCAATCAATACAAAATATATCGTGTTATTTATTATAGAATGTTTCAAATTTGACCAAAAATTGTATTTATTTAAAATACCCAAAATATTCTTAGATAATAAACTGAATTAAATAAATAGAAAATAATTTATTAAATTCTGATTGGTCTAGCACCTAAAATGAGTTCTTAATATAACACTTCACTATATATATATATATATATATATATATATATATATATATATATATATATATATATATATATATATATATATATATATATATATATATATGGGGACTTTCTTTTCAGAACCATTCTTAGTGCGAGAACTGACAGAACCACAAAAAACATACATGCACGCCTTTTAAAAATAAAAAAATACATGAAAATCATCAATAATCGTAAGAATCCACCTATGTTCTTCAGTATCATCATGAACTATTCCTCTTCTTTCACAAAAACCTTGCACACGGTCGCAATATTGTTGTTGCACGCCTTATAAGAACATACATGCACACCTTCAAAGAAAAATTTTGTATTTCCAATTTCTTATCAAATTCTTTAACGGGAAAAAAATGTTTTTTAAAACATATATGCTGTTTTTTAGAACATATGTGCAAAAATATAATTATTGAAGGCGTGCATGCATGTTTTTGGTGGTTCTGTCAGTTCTCGCACTAAGAATGGTTCTGAAAAGAAAGTCTCACTATATATATATATATATATATATATATATATATATATTAAACTATATATATATATATTATATATATATTATATATATATATATATTACTGAAATAGGCTGCTTCTTTTTTTTAATTTCTTTTGAACTAACTTTAAGATGCAGTTTCAAATCTACTTATTTTGATAGGCATGGTCATTGCTCATCACATCAAATAGTAACCGGTAAGTCATTTAGCTTTCAAACAAACAGTCAAGGGTTCAAACCTGACCAAGAAAGGGTCAGAAATGGTCTTGAGATATACTCGGCCAGACCGCGTACACCTTAATGAAAAAGACTCGCCCTCCTCGAATAACCCAGAAAAACCACATCTATTTGTTTACCTGTTTCTTTAGTCATCACTCATTAATGAGAGTAATTGTGGTCCATCAAACGTTATAATTTAGTTCTATGCTTTGTACAGCGAAATATATATTTTATGTTTTCGATCATCTTATTGTGTCTAGAAACTACATCAACCGTATCTTATTATTATGTTAATCAACCATGGACAATAGATCCCTTCTAAAACTTTAACTCGCTCTTTGAGTCTTGGGGTCACCATACATGTCCTACTAACATCAGTGCAGGAAATAAAGAGCGACAACCGATAGCAAGTTTGAAGCATAACGTTGCCACCACCACGTTTAGGTAGCTCATTGTCGCACATTCAAATGTCAGTCGGTATGCATCCCTATCTCGCATGCCTAACTAAGCACAAGCATATGAAAGACCCAAACTTTGGTCGTTTGGCCTCATCTATATTTATTCATTTGCCGAAAGCTCGCTTTTGTGCTCATTTTCTATGCATGTTAAGTTTACCAAGTCTTGACTCAATGCCCGGGATCCATCATCGGCTGCTAGACCCAGCCCGTTTAACACCAAGCTCTGGATAATCTATACCGATACACCACCAAAGTAATACTTCACACCGGTGCCTCAGTTGTTACGAGCCGAAGATTTTTAGTAATAATAAAAAAAAGAATATGTTACTAAACATGACAAAAACAAAGTTCACATTTGACTTTTTAACAGTAAAACCACAAGTATCACCACTTGTAATGGCGCTATCATATGCATCGACAACCAGTTTTTATCTACAAGATATACTTGCTACCTATCATATCTCCCACTTCACAAAATGGGCAAAATACTTGATATAAAAAACTTCCATCCTCCTTATACCTCTTTATGTTATATAGTGTAGCCCTGTTAATTGAAGTCCATGAAGGTGGGTTTGGGTGGACGGTTAGCAGTAGCATCCGTTGTTCGAGTCTGTTGGTGGGGTGGTTGCTGCTGGTTAGTGAAGTGATGAAATGCTTGCGGGTGTGACATATATTGTGGTGGTATTGATCGGTTGTAGTTCATCCCGTTGTGTGGTGGCATTTGACCACACTCGATTTTAAGTCGCTGCACTTCTGCTTTCAGTGTCTCGTTCAAAGCTGTTTAAATGAAAGAAAAAATATTAGCAATTTATAAAACTACATAGGGCAACATTTGTACTCTTAATGCAAAACTTTCAGTGTAACAGATTACAAACTACAACAATTCAGTGAAAATGGTGGACGGTTTATTGAAAGGAAATATACGACCCGAATTAGGATTAATAGAAAGGCTACTAACAGTTGGTCTAAAGCAGAATTTGTTTATCCAGACATTAGAAATAAACTAATTATTGTGATTTCATATTATCAATTCCAAATCGCAAGTCAAAACACCCCTGAAATATAAGACCGACTTACAAAGTTTAGTCCACCTGACCGCAAAAATATGAAATTTGCAGGCATCCCATAAGAAATGTAAGATTATCCATGTAAACAAAGTTCCAAAGTATTACTCGGTGTTATTATATATTACGTAATAACACGCAATTCGTCTGTTCAACATTCTTGAGAGGTGTTTTGAAAATTCAATCAACATTATTTATTTTAGGATGGAACCATCTTTTTATGTTGGTTATGAGAGAAACTATTGTTTTACTTTTAGATTAGATAAATACATTAATCAAATAAAAGACTTACCATCTCTGAGTTTTGCTTGTTGTTCCATTGCTTGTAACCGCAGCTTGAGCTCCTTGTTCTCAGAAGTTAGACCAGTAGTATCCCTCTGCAAAACAATTGGCAATTATGAAATATTTGAAATAAACTCAGGTTGAAATTTTACAGATATACGGTGACAAATAGCTTTATTATTTTGCTTCAAAGAAAATGAGTCGCAACTCTCCTAAAGCATATCAAAATGCTTAACAATAAGATTACAATTTTACTAATATCGATTTCTTAACACAAAGACACTAGGTCCACATGATATATCGAAACAATTAAGCTAACAAAGAACAAAAGAACTGATGTTCAGTTAAAAAGTAAGTAGGCGTCTAAATACTCGGTTTAAAAGTACTATTGAAATCTTTATGCTTACATGGCGTGTTAAAAATGTTCTTTAGTTAATTATATTAATGCATAATCTTATAATACTATCTTTAGACTTTTTGAGTGGTATTTGAGAATTTGCACAAGAACTGACCTGTAATTTTGGGGCTTAAGTTTTAAAGTTCATCAAGAATTAACATATGCTACACTTATAAGTGTGTGCAGAATTACAAAAACTTGGTCATATTCATGTTAGGCACCTTGAACAACTTTGCATATACAAAATCATAAATTGATTAGCAAAATAGTGATAATCAGCTATTTTCTCTTTATTAGGAGAGAATTTCATATTTGTCCATAATCAGCTATTTCCTCTAAAGTTATATAAATACCTATTTGCAACCAGCAACAACCAAAGAGTGTAGCGGTAATCAAGTACTAACTAAAAACAATTATTCACTGACAGGCCAATTTTACTTGGGAGATTTGTGAGCACATAAGACACGGACGTGCTTGCGTATCCACACGATAAAAAGAGATGTAACTGATTGACGCTTTTTCGGGAAAAAAGGGAAAATCCAACACGCACACCCAGCAAATAGCGTGTCGTCTTATCGTGTGGATGCACAACAAACCCCATCTTGCATATTGTCAAAACTCTCCGAGCAACATCCGCATACAAACAATGATTATACCCCCATCCAAAAACTTGTATATGACTACACATCAATGAACAAAAAGTTCATGTTTAAATATATTTTTTTCCCAAAATCAGTTTACAGCTTGGTGCCTTGATATATGCAAAGTTGTCCAAAGTTCCCCTAGCATAAACGTGACTGAAGTAGTCTGTTAATGTGACGGCACTTATAAGTCTAGCATATGTTAAAACTACTGATTAGCTACCACCTTGTCAACAAAGGTTACGCACTC
This sequence comes from Tanacetum coccineum, assembly GCA_026074375.1. Lineage (NCBI taxonomy): Eukaryota > Viridiplantae > Streptophyta > Magnoliopsida > Asterales > Asteraceae > Tanacetum > Tanacetum coccineum. Next base: position 34,632 of record BQNB010015469.1, read on the forward strand.
TTAGTCATTAATAAAACGTACAAACATATTTTTGCAACTTTGCTTACGATTTTTATGCCTATTTTATCCCTTGCAATGAAATATGAACACATTGTTAGCACAACAGAACCAACGATAAGATTCCAGTCATTCCACAAAGAATCTGCTTCTAGATGCATACCAACTCAAATCCAGCTTTAAAATGCAAATATGTTGTTTTTCAAAATCTAAAAGTTGATAACTTGCAAGGTACAACAACATAAAATTACAGTATAATACATCTCAAAGTTCGGTTTTATACTAGTTAATCATAGATGAAGGTTTTTTATAATTCTAGATAAATTTAATATGCATAAAAATATATGTGCAATACTTTTTCCATCCCCGTAGAAGTTCATCCATAGTAGCAAATTCGACCCATTTACTAAGGAAGGAACCGATTTGGTTATGAGTCCGGACATATGAAGATTTTAGCTAAAAAGAAAATGTGTCGAACAGGTTCAGACTTCAGCGTCGGTCAAAGATTATTTTCAATGTATGCAAACTAAAATGTCCTACATCCTTTTTGTTAACTTGTTATAATTAAGGTATTAATTATTTAAAGCTAAAAGCTTTACAAGAAAATACGAAATGTACCTGGAGCATTGTGACTTGGGTTGAAAGTGTTGTTGCCTCATTTTGAAGGGTCTGTACTTTTCTCTCCAACTCACCAGTATATCGTATTTTCCTCTCTTTAGAACGTGCAGCCGATTGTCTATTTGCAAGAATCCTACCAAAAAAAATTTTTACAAAAATCTTAAGTCTATGTACTTTTACTTTCATATACGTAGTAATTATTGTCAAATAATGCACCAAGATATGATGAAACTAAACTTCAATATCTAAGTGTGTTTGGATGTGCAGTTTAGAATTTGATTAGGCAAAACTGAATCATCAGAATTTAGCTATACGGGGTGTTTGTTTTAGCTTATTTTATGGGCTTATTAGCTCATTTAGAAAGACTGAGCCCTTGGCTACGTTTGAATGAGCTTATAAGCGTAGGCTTGTGAGATTATGTATGCTTCTTTTATGTGGGTTATGCACTCATTCAAGTTAACAAGCTCTTTTTCCCCTTTCCTATCAAAAGCTAATCCAAACTTTTAGCATGAGCTTATAAACTTATTCATCGTAAGCGGTAAGTTACTTATTAAAAATAAGGCGAAGCCCATACAAAAACCTCAAGGTTCAATTATCGCTTTTTTTTTTACCAAAGCTGAAGACTTCCGCCTCTCTTTTCGCAATAAGTATCACCCTTTTAGCAAAAAAATGTCATTTTTAGTCATTTTAAATATTAGTTTGCTAAAAAAAACCTGATTATTTGACCCCAAAACAGGATGTACTCACCCTTTTACACAAAAATGTCATTTTACATATGTCTGCTAATTTTTTTTATGCAGATTGAAGTCTTTGGTTCATCGAAGGAGCCTCCACTTACTTTGCCCCAAAAAAAAGCAGTTTTCATTAATTAAGAATACCTTTCTTTTATAAGCCATACACTAATTAGCTTATTATATGGGCTTATTGGCTCATTGAGATTTGGAAAAGCCGTTGAGCTTCTTAGAACATTACTTTGAACTTATGGCTTATGCCATAAACTCAAGCTCATAAGCCCAAAAAATTAAGCTTTTCGACATTTCCAAATCTCAATGAGCCAATAAGCCCATATAATAAGCTAATCCAAATACCCCCTCATTATAAATAACATCAAGTTTCAATCATCTCTTTTCACAATATTTTACACTAAAAAAATGTCTATTTTTATAATCTTTACATATTAGGGGGTATTTGTTTCAAGCTTATATGTGGCTTATGAGCTTATTTGTTTAAAGCTTATTAGGTAGTATTTGTTTCATATGCCTCAACTTTCAGGCTTATTTTGAGACTTGTGGGCTTATATAAGTTTATTACGATATGATAAACTTATATAAGCCCATAAGTCTCAAAATGAGCCTGATAATTAGGGCTTATGAAATAAAAGCCGAAATCAAATAAGCCAACGTATTAACTTAAACAAACACCCCCTAAGGGGGTGTTTGTTTCGGCTTATATGTGGGCCTATGAGCTTATTTGATTTCGGCTTATATAACATAAGCCCCAATTTTCTGGCTTATATAGAGACTTATGGGCTTATATAAGTTTATCATATCGTAATAAACTTATACACAGCCCACAAGTCTCAAAATAAGCCGGAAAATCGGAGCTTATGTTACATAAGCCGAAATCAAATAAGCTAATAAGCCAAACACCCCCTTAGTTTGCTACACAATCTGATAATTTAATTTTTGACATATAGAAATGAAAAGATATAAACAACCTTTTAGCTCTTTTAGGATCAGTCAAAGCCAACTCAGCTAGCTTCTCAGGAGCAAGAGCTTTCTTACTATTATCCAAACCACCAAACCCATCAAACGACGACGTAACACTCCCATCCATAGAATTACTCCTCACATGACCACCCCCACCACCACCACTACCAAACCCTAACCCTTCAAAAAACCCACCATCAACTGACAAACTCCTGACATGGCTCAACGGCGGCCTTGACCCACCATTACCCACCTCACAAGACTCACTCTCCGACTTACTAGACGACTCGCCGTTGTTGTTGGTGTTTAGCGACGGCGGTAAGTCGATGCTAGCAAAGTTGAAATCTGCAACCACGTCGTCTAGTAAGATGTCGTCGTCTGTGAAACGGTAGAAGGTTTCGGATTGGGCTCTGCGGTGGTGGGTCCCACGGTTGTTTGGAGGGACTTCCGGCATGTTAAAGTCCATTTTTGGTGTGTGAGAAAAAAGGGGGAGAGTGTTTTAAGATGTTTGGTACTTTCGTTTCGTGTAAGACTTTTTTATGTTTGGAAAATATTTTCTTGTTTTTGTGTTTTTTTTAAAGTAGGTTAAGATTTGAGTATTTGACTTTGTGTTTTGGAAAGTTGTTTGACTAGTTTTTGATATGTTTTTAGATGAAAGCAAAATGTGTCATAACACCATAACATTATTTTTTGGATGCCACGTTAGCTTTAACATCATAATATCAACATAAAAAAAACCCAAGTAATCATAACATCAAATAACATCACTTTTTGAGGTCCACTTTTTTTTTCTTTTTTATTTATTTAAACAAATTAAATATTTAATAATTTATTTACCTATATCCTAATTACCATCATGCTAGGCGACAAATTACTTGAGGCCTGTTGGTGGGCTTATTTTGGCCCAAGTCCGATTTTGTAGGCAGCCATGTTGCATATATCCGTTTCTTTTGTTTTTTTCTTCTCTTCCCGTATGCTTCAAAAATAAAAGAGAACACATAAGACCCCCTAACTATCAACATGAGAACATGACAGGTTTTCAACATACAAAGTAACCATAAATCATCCTCTAACTTATGCAAAAAACAATTTACGTACACATCTTGACAACAAATTAGTACCCGCCGCAACGTGCGGGCTTCGACCCACCTCGTTAAAAAAATTCATTAAAACAAAAAAAAGGAAAAACTATATAAAACACACACACAAACAGACACTACACTTTGTCTTTTTTCTACCTTGCCTTTCTTCTTCCTCTGCTCACCGACGCACACCAAAAAACACACACATACACACACTACAGACACACGCTTAATCAACACACACAAACAAAACCACAACAAAAACAAAAAAAAGAAAAAAAAAGAAAATTGTTGCGTTGTAGCGTTGTTGTGTCAACGTGAGCTCCAACGCCGTGGGTGGTTTTCACATTCCGGTGTCATAACGCGCCGCCATGTGAGCATAATGCCGGTTGGGGCGTTATGGTACCGTTCGCTCTAAGGGAGAAACATGATGAATATCATTGTAATTTGACTTGGTTTTGATTTATATTGGAAAGGTTTATTTTTAAAGAATTTAGAAAGTCTAACGAGTGAGTAGAACCAGGTTCGTTTGGTTATGGTATATTAGGAGGATTTGATGACATTTGTATTATAATTTTTTTTAATATTATGTTTTGTATATCTAAAAAAGAAAGTTAAAATTTTATAAAATTGACAAAAACTTAGAAAGTGGATAATTAAATAACTTTAAAAAGTGAGAAATTTTAATTTATTTTAAAACACTTCTTTTTATAAATGATCAAATTAAACCAAAATACCATTTTTACTTTTTTATTGTTGTTTTTGTTGTATTTCTTTGTTGCTTTTTCTAGAATTAAAAAAATCCATCACTTTTTAAAAAATTTCAATAATAAACATAAAAACATATTTCTAAATTCCAAAATTCTAAATTCTCAAGAATTGAAATTTCTCAGAAATTGAAATTCCGAAATTTTAAATTCACAAACCAAACAGCACCTAAGACTACTTTTACCAGTCACATATTTTTACCCTCACAAACCTTCCACCTCAACGCAATTTAGTTTTTTCTCTTCACTTTTTACCCTCACTCTCTCTCACTTTTCACGTATATTAGTCACACCACTCTCACCTGTCAACCCATTTATTTATTAAAAACTAAAACTTTTGTTCATAAAATAAAAATGTTACACACGTAATTAAAAACGTACACGTATGAAATTAAAAACATAAACATTACATAGATAATAAAAAACGTAAGCTAAAATGTTAACTTCCATTTCGCCTTGATCACCCGCTTCAATTCTTCATCAGTAGTGTGCAAATATATTGCTTCGACTTTTTGACGTTGATCCATTTTTCGGATTTTCAACTCTTTATCCTTTAGTTCTAGCCCCTATAATAACTATGTAAGGTTTTGGCCCTTTGGACCTTGTACGGATCGTTGGCCATTGCATATTCGTTGACCATCAACCCAGCCAACGCTTCCACATTAGCGCCAGTTGCTGAAGATGTCAATGACGCCGCCCCTTTTCCTGATTAGGATTCTAAGGTACGTACTTTCTTTAACATGTAAACATTTGTTTTTTAAATTGACTAAAGTGCATTGATATTTTCAATATCACCTTTTAAAAAAAAGGAAATTATATACTTATATATAAATGCAGGGTTGATAAAGATGCAGGTGGTAGGATTATGTTCATCTACAGTTGCAAAACAAAACACCTATTGCGATCATCTAGGTAAGTAGTTCCTGTTTCATTGTGCAAAATGTTATATTTTTTGTATGCTTATTTAAAATCTTTGATTGTATATACATGTATGCTCTTCTAGTTCTTCAAATGATTGTAAAATTAACAACGTTGTTGACGAATTAATATGCATGCCACTTATAAAATGCCACATAACTAGAGTTCTACAATATAGACGCAATCGTAAAACTTGCTAAAATTATATTCGCCACATTAACCACAATATGTGAAATACACGTGCACCTTTAGACTAGCTTTAAGGTGACTATGGAAAACTAAAGGAAAGTCAGTGAAAAGGAAGCTATTGTACGAATGTGATAATAATTCTCAGAAAGTAGTTCAAAAAAACCAAAAGCAAACAATACGGAACCGAACGAAGGAAACTCAGTTATATTTCTGAATGATGCGGCCCCAAAGATTCCCAGTATCGGCGGGTTTATGGATACTCAACCTACATGCGAACAACATATAGTTAGCAAACCGTGTGATTCCGCTCCCAGTAATGGTGAAAAAGACGTCTACACACGTAACTGCACTTTTGACTAAATACTTTAACTTATCCCCCCTGAGGTTTCAATTTTTTGCTATTTTTTCTAAATTGCAGCAAATACCTCAATGTCTAATGCTACGGATAACGGCTAACCTATGTGCCGAAGATGTAATAACCGAATTAGGTGATAACACATGTGTCCCTGGTAATTTTATTATTTATGCTGAAATGTTCAAATTTCTCAGATTATTCCTAATTCTTCCAACATCTTGATGTAGGTATTAATGATGATCTAACGAGATGTATGGCTTCTGATAATGCAAACAACATATGCGGTTGTTCAATGCATGTACCACCAAATACAAGAACCACTACCCCATCCAAAAGAATGATTACTAAAAAAACTCCGCCTGAGCAAATAATTAGTCCAGTTAATAGACATGGATATGTCATAACCGGAATACCATCAGGTGTAACAACAGATTTAGCCTGATGTAGTTGACCGAGCTTTTCGGACGAAAATCAAAGAATTCATCAAGCTCCTCAAAGAAGAAATGTTGTTTGGAGGCATAATTGCAGGTAACATGTTATTTGGCCTTCGTTGTTTCTTTATGTTAATAATAAGCTTGCAATGTGTTGCTGCCAGTATGCTTTTACTTTTTTACCTTAGCTACGAGTGAGAAAAAGGTTTTTTTCTGGGTGGAAATGACAATTGTGCAATTTTTCCAAAACATAAAGTTCGAGTTTGAAGGTGCGTAATCTTAAGTTTTATATATAGCCTTTCTTTTGTTAATATACAAAAGGAGAGCAACTATTATACCATGAAATTAATTCTTTTCACCACAGAATTCCATAGCAGAATTATGTTCTTTTAGAAAGCGTTATGTTCACAGACACCCAAGAGGCGCCCTGACAACCATTAACACCCAATGGTCACCGAGACACAGTCAGCACAAATTACCAATAGGACCCCAAGGGCGCACTCAAGACTGATACCATTCCACAGATTCAGGTACCCTCAAACATACGAAGTGCCCCCTTACAATTACAACGTAGTTTACCAAACAGCATAAGATCCCTACAATTAAAAACGTAAGCACAATAGATATCCAGATCATTAGTAAACACACCTTAAATTCATACCCAGAACGATATCTGTGTGCACATATGCCATTCAATTTGGATCAAAAGCAGTGAACCTGAACCTATAAAATTGTGAAGTTTTAACTTTCAAATATCCGAGAAGAATAGGTAAGCTCATAGGCCATTAACCATAGTGGTTATCAATGCCATCGTAATACAAAAGCCACTGATATGTTCCCACTAAGATCTCTGACAAATGTATGTTTAACGACGAGTGAGTTCAGTATTATGTTCATTCATCCTTTTCATGTAAAATCATTTATGGATGCTCAGCAAGTCTACATTAGTATAACAAATTGGCTACAAGAAAAAATGAAAGAAAAAGTATCGTTACACAGTCTTTCTATCGAATAAAAGTTTTCCATGAATGTAATATGTCAAACTTGCAGCTGGACCAAAGGTGCAAGTATCAGGCAGCATAGTGATGATAACAGGTCGTATTTGGGACTACGTGATGCACTCTTGACTCTTATGATATTGCTAACTAATTTTTATGTGCAATCAGAGTGATATATAGTCCATGCTACTTTTTTACTTCGTTTTTGAACAGATCCATTGGAGACAGAGTGACGCATGTAGCTTAAAGGATTAGAGCACATGGCTACAAAGCACGGTGTCAGGGGTCTGATTCGCTCCTCGGCTACAACCGGTCCAAGAGGCCTAATTTGCTGTATATGCCAACCGAAAATGGTCGATTTACCCTATTGTTCTTCATACCGGTGGAGCAAGATATAAAGGAGGATGTAAGTGGAGAGACTCAAAGAAACCAAACTCCACACCATCATTGGGCCAATGGTTACACAGAGCCAAACTGTTGCCAGAAACGTTGGCTAATTCTAGCTTTGATGGTAGAGGACTTATGATTATCAACTGTCCGGTTTTATCAACAGGTTCATATTGCTTTTTCTTTCTACTATTTCCAATTTAGGCTGAAGTACAATCTGTGATTCTTAGTTTCTTTCTACCTTTGTAACTGAATAAAACTTCAAAAATTTATGTCATCGATTCGCAAAAAGACGCAGTCCCGCGGCAACGCGCGGGCTTTAATGCTTGTTACCATCATGCTAGGCGACAAATTACTTAAGGTCTATTGGTGGGCTTATTTTGGCCTAAGTCCGATTTTGTAGCCATCCATGTTGCATATATCCTATTCTTTTGTTTTTTCTTTTCCTCTCATATGCTTCAAAAATAAAAGAGAACACATAAGTCCCCCTAACTATCAACATGAGAACATGACAGGTTTTCAACATACAAAGTAACCATAAATCATCCTCTAACTTATGCAAAAAACAATTTACGTACACATCTTGACAACAAATTAGCATCCGCCGCAACGCGCGGGCTTCGACCCACCTCGTTAAAAAAAATACATTAAAATAAAAAAAAGGAAAAACTATATAAAACACACACACAAACAGACACTACACTTTGTCTTTTTTCTACCTTGCCTTTCTTCTTCCTCTGCTCACCGACGCACACCAAAAAACACACACATACACACACTACAGACACACGCTTAATCAACACACACAAACAAAACCACAACAAAAACAAAAAAAAGAAAAAAAAAGAAAATTGTTGCGTTGTAGCGTTGTTGTGTCAACGTGAGCTCCAACGCCGTGGGTGGTTTTCACATTCCGGTGTCATAACGCGCCGCCATGTGAGCATAATGCCGGTTGGGGCGTTATGGTACCGTTCGCTCTAAGGGAGAAACATGATGAATATCATTGTAATTTGACTTGGTTTTGATTTATATTGGAAAGGTTTATTTTTAAAGAATTTAGAAAGTCTAACGAGTGAGTAGAACCAGGTTCGTTTGGTTATGGTATATTAGGAGGATTATAAATATATACATTTGTTGAAGAAAACGGCGGCGTTTTGAGTATTGCTACAGTAACGGGCTGCCCCATTTTGGGC
>BQNB010015469.1:47370-73208 GCA_026074375.1 Tanacetum coccineum
TTACACACATGGTCTGGAAATTCATTGCTTTCAAATCCAGGAGGTTGTTGTACATATACTTCCTCTGAAATTTTACCATTCAGAAATGCACTCTTCATATCCATCTGATAGCTTCCAGTCTTGCAACAAGTGCAAAGGTATCTTCATAATCAATCCATTCCTGCTGATTATACCCTTGAGCTACCAGCCTTTCTTTATTCTTTGTGATAACCCCCTCTTCATCCATTTTGTTTTTCCAGATCCATTTAGTCCTAATGATGGTTTTCCCATGAGGCTTAGGAACTAAGGTCCAGACCTTGTTTCTTTTAAATTGATTCAGCTCCTCTTGCATTGCAATAACCCATCCTTATTCTTCCAGAGCATCAATGAGCTTCTTGGGTTCAATTTCAGAGAGAAATTTAACATACAAACACTCATGTACTGAGGCAGCATCTGAATCTCTAACCCTGCTTTTGGTTGTGATACCAGCTAGAGGTTCACCAATGATGTTGACTAGTTCAATGTATTTCTCTCTTGACCATCTGTCTTGTGGAATAGGGGTTTGAAGGATAACTTCAACTGATGGTGAGATGACTGAAGATGGTTGATCATTACTGATTGTTTCACTTAGGACATTATCTTGAGATTCAGCAGACACAAGAATATCATCTGATTCAACATGATCAAGTTCATGGATAGCTGGAAGATCATCAGCTATAGTGACCTTAGGTGGTTCTTCAAAAGTGACAGAGTTCTGAATAGTGGGTAACACAGCTGAAGTGATGTTTTCATATGCAGATACGTAGGGATAGTACTCAATGTTGATAGAGCATTGAGTATCCTTAGACTTAGGTTCAATGAATTCATCATCAGGTAAGTGCCTATTCTCATTAAAGTTGATTGCATCTCCTTCTGTAATTGATTGAGAGGTAGCTTCATCATCTTCACTGAAAGTAACATGGACTATTTCTTCCATTTCTTAACTTCTGATGTTGAACACCCTGAAAGCCTTGGCAACTGGAGAGTAACCCAGGAAGAATCCATCATCAGCCTTTTCATCAAATTTTCCTAAGTGATCCTTGTGATTGTGAATGTGAACAGGACACCCAAACACATAGAAGTAGCTGATATCAGGAGCTCTTCCTCTGAACACATCATAGGCAGTCTTCCCATGCCTTTTTACAATGATGGATCTGTTTTGAGTGTGGCAAGCAGTGTTGACAGCCTCTCCTCATAATTGTTTAGGGAGTTTTGCACTATTTAACATAGTTCTGGCTGCTTCAATCATAATCTGTTTTCTTCTTTCACTACACCATTTAGTTTAGTGGAACAAGGAGATGAGAAATTTTTATGAAATTACCCTTTTCATTCATAGAATTCTCCAGCTTGTGATTTCCTTAACTCTGTTCCATATAAACTTCTCAACTCCTTTACCCTTACTTCATTGAGGTTTTCTATCTTTCTGATAAAGGAAATGATACAGTCAACTGCATCACTCTTTTTCTTGAGGCAAAATACCTAGGTGTACCTTGAGTACTCATCTACAATAACAAGGATATATTTGTTGTGGCTGATGGTTTGAGGTTTGACAGGTCCAAACAAATCCATGTAAAGGAGATGTAAAGACTTGGTGATGGAAAATGATCTCTTTGTTTTGAATGAGGCTCTGTGATGCTTCCCTTTCTCACATGCTGAACAGTTTTTATCTTTAGAGAAGGTCAGAGGGGGAATGCCAAAGACAAGGTTGTGTTTTGCAAGGTTTTTTTATGTTTTTGAAGTTGGGGTGAGATAATCTCTTGTACCAGAGCCAGTTAACACTAGGTGAAGCTTTGGCAAGGAAATAAGCATTGTTATCTTTGTTGAAAGATGACATATCAATGACATAGACATCTCTTCTTTTAGGAGCAATGAGGACAACTTTATCTTTTTGGTTGAAAATGGTTCCCTGAGTCTTTGTAAACAGAACCTTGAAGTTAGCATCACACAACTGACTGATGCTAATTAAGTTATGCTTCAAACCATTCACATAAGCAAACCTAGTGAAAGTGATTCCATTACAATTTATTGAGCCATATCCTTCTGTGTCCCTTAAAGAATCATCTCCAAAGACCACTTTAGGACCTGGATCCTTTGAATATCTGTGTAGATATTGTTTCACTCCTGTCATGTGTCTAGAACAACCACTATCTAGATACCATACAAACCTCTTTAAGTAATCCTGCACAGACATTTTCACACAGATTATTTCCTTTTGTGAACCTACTTTTTAGTGGGTTCTGATTGCTTGATAGCAACCCTTTGTTTCATGTTGTTTCTTAAGTTCTTTGGACAATTAACTATCTCATGAGCTATGCTCCTACAAATTTCACAACCTGGGTAGAATTCACAGTCATCTGGGTGATGTTTGTTAGACCCAAAATATTTACACTTACTAAATGTCTTGGTCATTCTAGTGGTTCTAATAGGTGTGGATTTAGATGTAGATTGGCCTTTTAGTTTGTTTAAAGATTTCCTAACAGCAGTTTGTTTTGTGTGTTCCTTGGTAGTGTGGGAGATTGAGCCACAAGTAGAAACACTTGTTTTGTATTACAATCATTCAGAGAGATGTAGTTCTTCATCCCACATGTTTACAAGGTCCTTACCAGAGTCTTTTGCTTAAGTTTCTTTGAAACTATCATGTTAAGAAACTGATAAAGAAGTGTCTTAAGGATAGAAAATTTGATTCATGATACTTTACTTCTTTTAACAGAGTTAAAAGAATTGCTCATTTGATGGAAGAGCAATTCTTATCATGACTTGATCTTTGGACAGCTGGATGATTGGTAATTTCAGTTCTTTTCTTAATGACAAGGTTTTTGACACTGTTATAAGAGAAGATTTTTTTCATCTCTTTAGAAGCAGTATTAAGTGCCAAATCAGCTATGTTAGCAGTAAGGTCAGAAAATGAAATAAGACTTTTCGAAGCACCAGATGGAACTGCCCCAGTTAACTTAGGAAGAGGGGGCAGAGGTTTCTGAATGTCACAGTCATCCTCAGAGTCAGAGGTGATTATAGGATCAAACTCAAGTAGATCATCACCTTGCAGAACAACCTCATATAAGGGTTGGCTTTGACAATAGTGCCAGGTATTTGCTCAGAGAGCAGTTGGTCAAGGGTGACTTTGCTACATGTTTATTTTTTAATGACCTTTTTTAGGTCAAAGATCTCATCCTTCAGAGATTCATTTTCTAGATTGACTCTAATGACCTCATTTTGAAGGGAACATTTTATGGACACGGTATTTTTCAGATTACTCAGTTCAGACTTATGTAAGGACAGTTCTTGCTTAAGGTGATTATATTTGTTAACTATGTTTTTCCTCTGATCCTCTACATAAATAAGGTCAAGCATGATTTGTAATTCTAAGACATGTTTTTTTCTATCATCACTATCAGTCATAGATCGAGGAGTCTGTGTACCTATTTCGTAGTGATGTCAACCCATTGACTAGATCTTGCATTAATTTTCCCCACAGATGCCTCATCTTCAGCAATTGTCATGAAAGCTCTAATCTTGGTGGTCCTTTCATCCTCTGAGGACACAGATTCTTTATCCCGGTCAAATGACTCAGCTATCAACCCCTTTTCATACTTTCCCTTGTCATTCTTCCCTTTCTCACTTTTTTCCTTTGTCAGATCATCAATCCTTTAGGTTAAGACAGTCATTTCAGCTTTAAGTCCCTTGTATTTTCCTTTGTAGTCCTTTTGATAGTTACCAGTGTTTTGGGAAGATGTTTGGTTGAGGGGTGGTGTATGGGATTTGAATTTGTTGAAAGAGTTGTTTGAGGATGGATAGAAAGGAGTGGATGTTTTGTTTGAATGGCAGTCCTTTTGAAAATAGCCAATTTTTCACCAAGCAAAATGTTTTCTTTAGTTTTGCTATTGGGTTCCTATCAATCCAACCCCCAGACCTTTTAGTAGAAATCTTTTCTGATTTTCAAGCAGGCACTTAGATACTACATTTAAGTCATCCACGAAATTCGATTACAGGTCCTCAGATCATCATCAACACTTGAGTCACTGTCCTTAAATTGTGCTATTAGAAATCAAGGCATTTGTGAGCAATGGGCCTGAATCAAAAATCTTTGCGTCTCAGACTCATAGATTTGATCAATCAGACCTTCCTTATAATTGTACTTCCCATACAGTGTAGCCAGGCTATCATTTTTAATGAAATTATTTGCCCTCTGAGTTGATTCATTCTCAGTCCATTTTCTTGGGCAGGCTATTAACAAACTTGGCAATTGACTACTGCTTGAGGACTGTGAACACTATTATTTTCAAGGAGTCATTTCGCAAACATTTCATCCATGTGAACGTTCCTCATTCTTTTTCACCTCAAGTGATATAAAAAGCATTGAACTTAAGTCTTAAGGCTGTCAATATTAGGTATCTCTTGTATCAGATGGTCCCTCATGAGCTAAGATGAGATCATTCCATATTTCTTTAGCAATTTTAAACTTAATGACAGATTTCATAACATCATTTGGTAAACAAGATATAATGATACTTTTTAATCGTTTATCTTGATTAGCAAGACGACTCTCAGCATTTGACCATTGATTTTGACGTTTGGGCAAAGGATTTTCAGTAGTGGACAAACTTGACATAGGAACAAATGGTACATCTTCTAGAGTTTTCAGAAGGTAGGGTTCAAGTCCATCAAGGAATACCAGGAACCTAACTTTCTAACTTGTGAAATCCTCTTTGTCAAAAGCAGGAATATTTGTGACATGAGACCCTCCTCTTGAATTAAGAAGTTGAGGGAGGTTCTCATCAACAACACTTTGCGTTACATTTGTTGTAGTGGTGGTGTTGATAGTGTTAGTAGTTGTAGGCATCGTGTCAACCCTATTAACATTAGGGCTACTCGGATTGCCAAAACTTGCACCAAAAGGTGGTGGGATATGTGGTATAGTTCCAGACATGATTGGATCTTGATTTGCTTAAAACAAAGAACAGTTTCTAAAAGGTTTTATAATCAACACTGCACTGATACCAATAGTAAAGTGCCCAATTAACACAGTCAAAAATGAATATAACACTATCTAAAGTAAAATAACACAAAGTAATAACATTAAATCATTTAAAGCTTTAATTTGATTAGAATCAAAGTATTACAATGTGTTATGGATCGCACAGGTTGAATGACAATGTGGGGTTACCCTTTGAACAAGTAAACTTGATAGAGTATCAAGTTTACAAGCGAACTTGTATAGCCATCTGATAGGATCAGAGGTCTATAGTGTAAGTTCGACAAAGGAGTAAATGCATATGATAACAACAACAATAAAAGCGATAGCATTTACTCCTTACACATTCTCAATTTATACTAATTCTAGGTTGCGTCCTAGTGAGGGTATTTGCAGCGAGTCAAGAATCAAAGGACAAGGTAACGAGAAATTAAAAGAATTCCATACTTGTGAACAACCCCCCATACTTAGTGAACAGTTCTGCCAACTGTTCACTACTTTTTTTTCACAACTACGTACTAGGTACAGCATTAACTAAAACATGTATTACCTGCATAAACACTTGTTAAGTTTCCCGCCTTCATCAGAGAACAATCTTTAAGCTCAGCTTGTTCTTCTTCAAAGGGTAACAGGATAGTCAGAGTATTGCCACCTCTGACTCTCCTTAGAACTTCAGCGTATTCCTTCTACATACCAGCTGATATCCATCTCAGCTGACGAGTATGTCTTCAGTGATCTTCTTACTTCCTTGACGATGTCTTTGACTTGAATACGTCTGACGTTGCTCTCTGAGGCTTTGCACTCAGAGAGTCCTTTCATAACCTCTGAGTCCCATCACTCAGAGGTTCTTTCATAACCTCTGAGTCCCATCACTCAGAGGTTCTTCAATACCTACTGATCCCACTCGCGTGTTCCATAATACTTTGAGGCCTAATCATGTTAAAATCTAGCGCTGATACAGGCACTGGACGACCACACAAGCATTAATATTACCAAAACCACAACATCAACTATGTAATCCACCTTCAACCTCTTATTTCATTATTTTTTAGTTATTTTGTGTTGTTATGGATTTACTAGATGTGTGAGTGAGATTACTGAAGGTGTAATTATTTTGGATTCATACTTTCATGTTCAAGTAAAGTTAAGGTTATGTGAGTGAAAAAAATAGATCTATTGTAATGTCTCAACTTTATTAAATAGTAAATTTTTTACTAACATAAAATTCAACTTTATTTGAGAGAATCCCAATACAATTATTTTTTGATGAGTATCGATGAAGAAGCCAAGAAGAGTGTTTTATTAAAACACGTGGAGTACACCGAGAGACACGTATTAGTAGAGATGATATGAGAAAAAAATAATTAAGAGATGATTTGCACACTATTATTTTTTATTAAACAGTTGTACAATTTTTGTATGATGCTTCTGCATGTTGTACATGGCAGTGTGCAAATGTGAGTGTGAGCTCCCAAAACCAATCATTTTATACCCCTAGGCATTTCCAGTAGCAAAAGAAAAAAACAAAATCGAATGAGAATCTCCTCAAGTCAACGGATGACTGAATCTAAATCAGAACAAATAAGCCTCTACACACCACTGAACCCAACCAATGATGATGAAGAAGAAGAAACAAATAGTACATCGTCATACTGGAGATTCACCAAGAATGACTTCTTCCCAGAACCATCTTTCCAAAACTTCACTTCCTACACGTCTAGCATTTGTCCCAAAAACAGTACAACCGCTTCGCGACGCTTGTTTTCGTACGATCAATCGATGGAATGAGCTATTTCAACTTAGAGAAACAAAGTGAAAATGAGATTAGCAAGTGTCTACGTGGTTTGATTTAGTATGGCTTTGTTTCGGTTTCTGTTGTTGGGTTGGTATAATTTACAATCACTGGTCTTGAAGCACGTGATCATGCTGGACCTGCCATTGTCTTATCTTATGCTGTATCCGCTTTATCTGCTTTGTTTTTGGTCTTTTGTTATACAGAGTTTGCTGTTGAGATTCCCGTTGCTGGTGGTTCTTTTTCGTATCTTCGTGTTGAATTAGGCGATTTCGTTGCGTTTATTGCTGCTGGTAATAATCATTATTTTCTATTGCCATGTCTTTTGGAAACGTAAAAGAAATTTACAGGAATGGTTTTATGACCCGGCCCTAACCGAAATTGGAATTGTGATATCAACTTATCAGAAATTGTGTTGAATTAAGATAAACACAACACTAATGTCTATAGGTTTGACAAAACAAAGAAAGGTCGTTGGTGTACCAATAATATCCCATGTTTGGTTTCAGAATCTCCTAAGCCATTATGGATTTGTGTTTCATGTCGAGTTAGGACCTGTCATATAAATTTGTTGTGTATATATATATATTTTTTAACGGCAAGTTAGTACAATACTATCATTAGTGAGTGCCATTAAAAAACTAAATAATAGAGAGAAAGGAAAGTGAAATTGATTAACCACCGTAAACTATTGGATTCTGCAAACTACCTATGTTTATAGGCATATTGCGATGGTTTGGAAATTTTGTAATTCGGCCAAATTCACACATGGCGTTTCAAACGTATCATGCCTGAGAGGGTTCAAATCAAATTTCAACCTGAAAAGTAGAGAGTATGTTTGAGTTCGTGATGCCAGAAGCCGTGTAAAATTTAGCATATTCTCGTGTTTGTAAAATTTTGAAATAAATATATTGGTTTTTGATCGTTTGGCTGTTTTGTTTACACTTTCTGTTATTGTTTTTTTTGCTAACAAAAGGAAAAGTCTGAAAACAGATAGCAGTTGCAATGTAAGGAGAGAAGTGGATTTTATTAATATCAAAGAAAAATGTCTATAATGACAACTTTGTTAATTAAAAAAAGGTTTTGCGTGATATTTCCCCTCTTCTAAAGATTATATTATTTACCAAAATTCAATAGTATGCTATATTGCTTTTTTGTGGGAATTTAGTGAAGAGCTATGCTACATCCACAAACACATCCACAAACAAACATCCACAAAATAAGATGGCATGTTTTGATTGGGTTAATCAAAGAGAAGAGAGAGAAAGTATTTAAAAACATATCAATCAAAACATGCCACCTCATTTTGTGGATGTTTGTTTGTGGATGTGTTTGTGGATGTAGCATAACTCTTTAGTGAATTTCATTGCATCTTTTTCAGGTAATATTATATTGGAGGCGGTTGTGGGTACAGCAGGCTTAGCTCGATCATTTTCATCATACTTAGCAAGTATGTTTAGTTCCAATCCAGATTTGTTTAGGATTCAAATCGATTCATTTGCAGCAGGTTTTAGTTTGTTAGACCCTGTTGCTGTACTGATCTTATATATTGCTAGCATGATTGCAATGAGAGGAACTAAACTGACTTCATTCTCGAATATGATACTTTCAATAATTAGTTCTTTGGTTATAATATTCATTATTATAGTTGGCTTTATACATGCTAACACTTCAAATTTAGAACCCTTTTTCCCGTATGGAGCTGAAGGGGTGTTTAGAGCTGCGGCTGTTGTTTACTGGTCTTATACTGGTTTTGCTTTAGTTTTAAGCATGTTTTCTCACCAACTTTATGTTGACGTTTTGATTTTTTGTTTAAGCATTTTTCTCAGGGTCAAGAGGGCACAGAGTGCTAAGGATACATTGGGATAGTCCTTTTGGGAGACATGCATTAAAATTTAATATTGAGCATACCCAACTCAGCTACCAATCTAGTAAAGCTAGGCTTTGCTAGAGGTTTGGTAAAAATATTAGCTAGTTGCAATTCAGTGGGTACAAAATGAAGCTCAATATCACCTTTTAAAATATGGTCTCTGATGAAGTGATACCTGATGTCAATATGTTTTGTCCTAGAATGCAGCACTGGATTATTTGATATGGCAATGGCACTAGTATTATCATAAAATATGGGCACCTTATTATAGAGAACATCATAGTCAGCCAGCTGACTTTTAATCCAGGGGACTTGAGCACATAATCCAGCTGCAGCTACGTATTCAGCTTCAGCTGATGACATTGATATAGAGCTTTGCTTCTTTGCACTCCAACATACTAACTTTTCTCCAAGTATCTGACAACCACCCGAGGTACTCTTTCTATCTAGGTTACATCCAGCGTAGTCTGAGTCAGAGTATGCTTTTAGATCAAAGCTTGTTCCTTTTGGATACCAGAGGTTAAGATTTGGAGTTCCTTTGAGATACATAAAAATTCTTTTTATAGCAACAAGGTGGGATTCCTTGGGGTTAGCTTGGTACCTAGCACAGAGACATGTGGAAAATTAGATATCAGGTCTAGCTGTAAGATACATCAGTGACCCTATCATGCCTCTGAATAAAGTCTCATTTACAGAGACCCCTGACTCATCATGGCCTAAATTGTTTGGGGGAAGCATAGTGCATTTCACTAAGGTACAGTCAGCTAGATCATACTTTTTGAGTAAATCCGTAACACATTTTTCTTGACAGATAAAGATTCCTTTGGAATCTTGTTTGATTTGAAAACCTAAAAAATAAGTTAGTTCACCCATCATACTCATTTCATATTTTTTGGTCATTAAATTGGCAAATTGTTTATTAAGTTTAACACTAGTTGACCCAAAAATGATATCATCCACATATATCTGCACTATAATCACTCTTAGTTTTATACATAAAAAGAGTGTTATCAATTGTACCTCTAAAAAACTTGTGCTGAGTAAGAAATATTAAAAGAGTTTCATACCATGATTTGGGATCTTGTTTCAGCCTATACAGAGCTTTGTCCAGTTTACACACATGGTCTGGAAATTCATTGCTTTCAAATCCAGGAGGTTGTTGTACATATACTTCCTCTGAAATTTTACCATTCAAAAATGCACTCTTCATATCCATCTGATATACCACAAAATCCAAGTAGGCTGCATAAGCAAGAAAGATTCTGATAGCTACCAGTCTTGCAACAAGTGCAAAGGTATCTTCATAATCAATCTATTCCTGCTGATTATACCCTTGAGCTACCAGGCTTGCTTTATTCTTTGTGACAACCCCCTCTTCATCCATTTTGTTTTTCCAGATCCATTTAGTCCTAATGATGGTTTTCCCATGAGGCTTAGGAACTAAGGTCCAGACCTTGTTTCTTTTAAATTAATTCAGCTCATCTTGCATTGCAATAACCCATCCTTCTTCTTCCAGAGTATCAATGAGCTTCTTGGGTTCAATTTCAGAGAGAAAATTAACATACAAACACTCATGTACCGAGGCAGCATCTGAATCTCTAACCCTGCTTCTGGTTTTGATACCAGATTGAGGTTCACTAATGATGTTGACTAGTTCAATGTGTTTCTCTCTTGACCATCTGTCTTGTGGAATAGGATTTTGAAGGATAACTTTAACTGATGGTGAGATGACTGGAGCTGGTTAATCATCACTGATTGTTTCACTTAGGACATTATCTTGAGATTCAGCAGACTCAAGAATGTCAGGTGATTCAGCATGATCAGGTTCATGGATAGCTGAAAGATCACTCGCTATAGTGAACTCAGGTGGTTCTTCAGAGGTGACAGAGTTCTGAAGAATGGGAAAAATAGATGAAGTGATGTTTTCATATGCAGAAACGTAGGGAAAGTACTCAATGTTGACAAAGCATTGAGTGTCCTTAGTCCTAGGTTCAATGAATTCATCATCAAGGAAGGACCTATTTTCATTGAAGTTGATTGCATCACCTTATGTGTTGGTTTGAGAGATAGCTTCATCATCTTCACTGAAAGTAACATGAATGGTTTCTTCCATTTCTCGTCTTCTGATGTTGAACACCCTGAAAGCATTAGACACTGAAGAGTAACCCAGGAAGAATCTATCATCAGCCTTTTCATCAAACTTTCTCAAGTGATCCTTGTGATTGTGAATGTGAACCGGACACCCAAACACATAGAAGTAGCTGATATAAGGAGATCTTCCTCTGAACGCATCATAGGCAGTCTTCCCATGCCTTTTCACTCTTATGGTTCTGTTTTGAGTGTAGCAAGCAGTGTTGACAGCCTCTCCCCATAATTGTTTAGGGAGTTTTGCACTATTTAACATAGTTCTGGCTGCTTCAATGAGTGTTCTATTTCTTTTTCAGCTACACCATTTTGTTCAGGGGTACACGGAGATGAGAAATTCCGTGAAATACCCTTTTCATCATAGAATTCTTCCAGCTTGTAATTTTAAACTCTGTTTCATTATCACTTCTCAGCTCCTTTACCCTTACTTCATTGAGGTTTTCCATCTTTTTGATAAAAGACATAATATAGTTAGCTGCATCACTCTTTTTCTTGAGGCAAAATACCCAGGTGTGCCTTAAATACTCATCTACAATGACAAAGGTATATTTGTTGTGGCTGATGGTTTGAGGTTTGACAGGTCCAAACAGGTCCACATGAAGGAGATGTAAGGAATTGTTAATGGAAAATGATCTCTTGGTTTTAAATGATGCTCTGTGATGCTTCCCTTTCTCACAAGCTGAACAGTTTTTATCTTTAGAAAAGGTCAGAGAAGGAAGTCTGGAGACAAGGTTGTTGATGTTTTTTAAGTTGAGGTGAGACAATCTCTTATGCCAGAGCCAGTTTACCCTTGAAGAGGCTTTGGCAAGAAAACAGGTATTTCTTTCCTTGTTAAAAAATGACATATCTATGATATAGACATCCCTTCTCTTTAGAGCAATGAGAATAACTTTATCATTTTGGTTGAAAATGGTTCCCTAAGTCTTTGTAAACAGAACCTTGAAGTTAGCATCACACAGCTGACTGATGCTAATTAGGTTATGCTTCAAACCATTCACATAAGCAACCCTGGTGAAAGTGATTCCATTACAATTAACTAAGCCATATCCTTCTGTGTCCCCTGAAGAATCATCTCTAAAAACAACTTTAGGACCTGGATCCTTTGAATATCTGTGCAGATATTGTTTCACTCCTGTCATGTGTCTAGAACAACCACTATCTAGATACCATACAGACCTCTTTAAGTAATCCTGCACATACATTTTCACACATATTAGTTCCTTTTGTGAACCCACTTTTCAGTGGGTTATGATTTCTTGATAGCAACCCTTTGTTTCCTGCTGTTTCTTAGGTTCTTTGGACAATCAGGAATCTCATGAGCTATGCTCCCACAAATTTCACACCTTGGGTAAAATTCACAGTCATCTGGGTGATGTTTGTTGGACCCATAATATTTACACTCACCAAATATCTTAGACATTCTAGTAGTTCTAACAAGTGTGGATTTAGATGTGGATTGGCCTTTCAGTTTGTTTAAAGATTTCCTAACAGCAGTTTGTTCTGTGTGTTCCTTCGTAGTGTAGGAGATTGAGCCACAAGTAGAACACTTGGGTTTTGAGTAGCAATCATCAAAGAGATGATTCCTCATCCCACTATGTTTACATGGTCCATACCAGACTTTTTGCTTAGGGGTCTTTGAACTACATGCCTGAGACACTGATGAAGAAGTGTCTGAAGGGATCAAAATTTGGTTCTTGATACCTTTTACTTCTTCCATCAAAGTTAAAAGGAGTTGCTCAATTGATGGGAGAGCATTCTTATCAGGTTATGAGCTTTGGACAGCTGGATGCGTAGATTCAGTCATTTTCTTAATGACATAGGTTTGTGACACTTTATTAGATTTTTTTTAATCTCTTTAGAAGCAGTATTAAGTGTCAAATCAGCCATGTTAGCAGTATGGTCACACAATGAAATAAGACTTTTAGAAGCACCAAATGGATCTGCCCCAGTCAACTTAGGATGAGGGGGCAGAGGTTCCTGAATATCACTGTCATCCTCAGAGTCAGAGGTGATCATAGGAGCAGACTCAGATGTGGATACATTAGCCTTGAAGAACAGAACTTCCTTAGAAGAGTTGTTCTCCTTTCTCCTTCCTTTTCCTCCAAGGTCTTTGACAATATTGCCACGTATTTGCTCATAGAGCAGTTGGTCAAGGGTGACTTTGCTACATGTCTATTTTTCAATGACCCTTTTTAGTTCAGAGATCTCATCCTTCAGAGATTCATTTTCTAGGTTGACTCTAATGATTTTATTTTGAAAGGAACAGTTAATGGACACAGTATTTTTCAGATTACTCAATTCAGACTTATGTAAGGACAATTCTTGCTTAAGAAGATTATATTTGTTAACCATGTTTTTTCTCTAATCCTATACATAAATAAGGTCAACATGAGTGTAATTTAAGACATGTTTTCTATCATCACTATCAGTCATAGACAAAAGTCTATGTACCTTTTTCATAGTGATGTCAACCCATTGACCAGATCTTGCATTAGCCTTCCCCACAGAAGGCTCATCTTCAGCAATTGCCATAAAAGCTCTAATCCTGGTGGTTCCTTCATCCTCTGAGGACACATATTCTTTATCCCAGTCAAATGACTCAGCTATCAACCCCTTTTCACTCTTTCCCTTGTCATTCTTCCCTTTTTTTACTCTTTTCCTTTGTCAGATCATCAATCCTTTGGGTTAGGACAACCATTTCAGCTTTAAGTCCCTTGTATTTTCCCTTGTAGTCTTTTTGATAGTTACTAGTGTTATGGGAAGATGTTTAGTTGACAGGTGGTGTGTATGATTTGAATTTGTTGAATGAGTTGTTTGAGGATGGATAGGATGGAGTGGATGTTTTGTTTAAAGGGCGGTCCTTTTGAAAATGGCCAGTTTTCCCACAAGCAAAACAAGTTTCTTTAGTTTTGTCTATGGGTTTCCTAGCAGATCCAACCCTCCCAGATCTTTTATAGAATCTTTTCGGATTTGCAAGCAGAGCTCTTTCATGATACTCAGCGTTTAAGTTAGCCATAAATTCATTGCTGGTCCTCTGATCTTCTTCAACATCTGAGTCACTGTCCTGAAATTGTGTGTTAGAAATCAAGGCTTTTGAGCTTGAGGCCTGGATTAAAACTCTTTGTGTCTCTGACTCATAGATTTGATCAATCAAACCTTCCTCATAATTGTACTTGCCATACAATGTAGCCAGATTGTCATTTTTAATGGAATTATTTGCCCTCTGAGTTTGATTCATGCTCAGCCATTTTCTTGGCAGGCTATTAACAAACGTGGCATTGACTTCTGCTTGAGGAATGGTAACACCATTATTTTCAGGGTCATGTAACAAACATTTCAGCCTTGTGAACGTTCCCATTACTTTTTCACCCTTAAGTGATTTAAAAGTATTGAACTTAAGTCTTAAAGCTGCAATCTTGGTATCTCTTGTATCAGATGGTCCCTCATGAGCTAGGATGAGATCATTCCACATTTCTTTAGCAGTTTTGCACTTAATGACATATTTCATAACATCATTGGGTAAACAAGATATAATGATACTTTTTAATCGTTGATCTTGATTAGCAAGACGACTCTCAACATTTGACCATTGATTTTGACGTTTGGGTAAGGGATTTTCAGTAGTGGACAAACTTGACATAGGTACAAATGGTCCATCTACTAGAGTTTTCAGAAGGTAAGGTTCAAGTCCATCAAGGAATACTAAGAACCTAACTTTCCAACTCGTGAAATCCTCTTTGTCAAAAGCAGGAACATTTGTGACATGAGACCCTCCTCTTGAATCAAGCAGTTGAGGTAGGTTCTCATCAACAACACTTTGAGCTACATTTTTTGTAGTTGTGGTGTTGATAGGGTCAGTAGTTATAGGCATCGTGTCAACCCTATTAGCATTAGGGCTACCCGGATTGCCAGAACTTGCACGAAAAGGTGGTGGGATAGGTGGTATAACTCCAGACATGATTGGATCTTGATTGTTTTAAAACTAAGAACAATTTCTAAAAGGTTTTATAAATCAACACTGCTCTGATACCAATTAACACGTCTATAAGGAATATAACACTTATCTAATGTAAAGAACACAAGTAATAACTTTTCAATCGTGTAATGCTTTATTGATTAAGAATCAAAGTATTACAATGTGCTATGGATCGCACAAGTTGAATGAAAATGTGTGATTACCCTCTGAACAAGTAAACTTGATAGAGTATCAAGTTTACAAGCGAACTTATATAGCCAGCTGATAAGATCAGAGGTCTACTGTGTAAGTTCGACAAAGGAGTAAATGCCTATAATTACAACAACAATAAAAGCCTTACAACGTTCTCTATTTATACTAATACTAGGTTGCGTCCTTAGTGGGTGTAGTTGCAACGTGTCAAGAATCTAGTGGACGAGGTACGAGGTATTTAATGCATGTCCATTTTTGGAAACTACCCGCCCATACTTTAGTGAACAATTATGCCAACTGTTCACTACTTTTGCCAACTTCGTACTAGGTACAGGCTTTAACTTAAATCAATGTTTATCCCACCATAAACACTTGTTAAGTTTCCCGCCTTCATCAGAGAACAATCTATAAGCTCATCTAGTTCTTCTTTAAAGGGTAACATGATAGTCAAAGTATTGCCACCTCTGACTCTCATTAGAACTTCAGCGTATTCCTTCTACATACCAGCTGATATCCATCCCAGCTGACGAGTATGTCTTCAAGCAATCTTCGACTTTCTTGACGATGTCTTTGACTTGAATACGTCTAACGTTGCTCTCTGAGGCTTTGCACTCAGAGAGTCCTTTCATAACCTCTGAGTCCCACCAATCAGAGGTTCTTCCATAACCTCTGAGTCTCATTACTCAAAGGTTCTTCAATACCTGCTAATCCCACTCAGCGGGTTCCTTAATACTTAGCCTAATTTCTGTTTAAATCTAGGAGCTGATTACTGGGCACTGAATAGGCCCAACACTTTCACACTACTCCACTTATCACAATCTTTTAATACATCCCATCAATAAAGATGTGTAAATCGGATTCCATATTCAGCTTGATATTCTAGGTGTGCCTGTTGAAGACATCTCCTTCATTGGCTACACTACGCTCCATCTGAGTGACGTTATCGAACACACCACAAAAATTAGCAACTTTTGAACGCACGGTCATCCATTTGCCGTTAACCATATCGTTCATCTGATGCCTAGTGCAAGGATAATATTTGTGCATGTGGTTCATGATGTCAACCCAAAACCCCTTCGTCTTTCTCGTATTACCCACAAGGCTATCTTCGAATATACGAACCCAAAATCTGCACAATGCAACTTTTTCATCAGTGGTCCATGGAGCACATTGTGGTTCCTTGGCGTTTCGGTTCTTCTTCTTCATCGGGGCCGATTGGCGTCTTTAGTTCGTCTTTTTCTTTGTGGTCGGGACTTCTTCAACGAGAGAGTCCTCACGAACGGGGTCTGAAAATTAAGGAGAGTACATTTCCATATTATCTAAACTAAATGGTCGAACGGGAGATGAAGAACCACCAACATTATGTTGAGATGAAGAACCACCAACATTATGTTGAGATAAAGAACCGTCAATATTATGTTGTGAGCCGTATGTGGTGTCGTATTGGTTATGAGAAATGATATATCCTCCTACTAATTCTTTCTACAAATATTCCTACTCACAGGATCCTGACATGTGTCTGAACTGACGGTTTAGATGCGGAGAGATAATGACTGGAGAAAAAATATAAAATATTAGTGTGAGTGCATGAGGATATGTAGGAATGTATTGTAGGAGGATATAACAAAACTCACTGGTTATACATGTTTTGTTGGTATGGGTTGTACATATTTTGTTGTTGTGGAGCTACGAATGATGGATTATGATATGGTTGGTTTGGGTAGATTAATTGTGGTCTTTCGTTGTTGACGTTTTGTGTTGCGAAGAATGTTTTGTTGAGACTTGAGACATTTATTAGTTAAAATGGTATTAAGAATTGAAAGTATATATTGTAAAGTTGTGTTTGAATATGTTGAAATTTAAAAGGTATTTACAAGTAAATTCATTTTTCTCTTTCTATATTTAAACATATATATTGCGCTCGAGATCCTTGAAAATTGTTCCTCGCTTCATGCACCAACGTGCCCATAGATAAGAAAGTCTTTCCTCGTTTAAGTTTGTTACCGTGCTGAGACATGCAACTACTTTGCTTCGATTTTTGATCATTTTTATGAATCATACTCACATAAAATGACAAAGTTTTCTTACACATTTCACATATTTAGCTTTTTATCTCCCAAAAACCAATTAAGAATTCAAGTCCATTCATCGTCGTCTTACATTATCAATCCCCATTAGCCTAAGCTTTGCGCGACTAATGTAAAAGCACTCCCCGAACATCTTGTCGACATTTTTACTGTCGATTTTCATAGAATAGTAACCCCAATAGCAATTTTTTCAACCTATAGCGACATATTTAACTTAATTAAAATGTGATATGATATAATTTAGCTTCAGTCAATGTAAAATTATTGTATCTATGAATTTCATTCTACGGGTGCTAATTATCCACTCTTGGGATTGAGTGGTTGAATTGGCTTGTAATTTGGTTGTAGTGGATGCTATCTTCTTCTTGAAGATCCTCATCTCTTGGTGTACATATTTTTCCTGTCCTATGTTGGATGGAAATTTAAAACATATGAAGAAAATTATATTGCACCTTGATTAAATATGAAATGTTTTATGGTTATAGAAAAAAAGATTTCACTTTTATAAAAGTTATAGTAACTCCTTAATATCTTGGGAATTTTGATAAAATGATTTTAGTTTGACTGTTATCCAAGTTCCCTTAAATTGTTGAGTTGATTATGTACATAAGTTTTAATTAGTGCTCCATTAAGTTTTACCTTGCAAGGTAAAAAAATATGGCAAGAAGCATGTCGCATTATTTTCCAGTGGAATGAGTGCACTTATCACAAGATAGAAAAGGTTTTGACAAGAGTGATAAGATGCCATTCATTTGTTACTAATAATTTTGCGAACATGACTTTGAAATCACTCAACGTATTAATATTGCTGGTTTTATAAGCGAACAAATAAATATAATACATTGTTAAGTAGTATATGATTACTTGGTACTTATACGGCGTGTTTGTTGAAATTAACAATAGCAGTTAACAAAAACAGTTAATTATTAGTAGTAGTTTAATTTATAAAAGTATTTTTGTAAAGTAGATGTAGTTATATTTTGAATATGTAAAATGCTAAATGATAAATGTTTATTTAAAAAAGTTCTATTACATCTAGCTACACACCAATAAAAAGAGCGTAAAACAATATTGTCGAAAATAACATCCTTTCGAGGAATAGGAGACGCAAAAAAGGAATTGGTTCTCTTGAGAGTTCCAAGGATAACCAAGCAAACGTAAAACACGGCCCTTACTAACACTATTTCGTAACTTTGAACCTAAACGGTAGATTTGAACCAAGGAGTCAATCTTCGTACGACTCATAAGGTCATGAACATCCAAATTCCACCTATACATATTAACATATTATGAATATCTTTCGCCACAGAGCAACCGGAAGAATAAATAGGACGATCCTCGAGCTCGTGATCACAATAAGGACTCAAGCCAAAGAAGGAAGAGAGACATTACTACGAGACAAATATCGATCATAGTAGGTAAACGATCGAGATTAGTTTCCAAGCAAAAAAACGTTTACTTAATCGGAATACTTTTAATCCAGCGTGTAGGACACTTCCATTTTTATGGCGAGTAAAAGCCTCATCTATTCTGATGAGCGAAACATCTTGACTTGAAAAAAACACATCGCCATTTAAGTCCCAAAATCATCTGTATCCATTTTAGATAATATAAACACTTATCAAGTAATAACGAAAGCTGATCAAGGTTGTTGTGACTTTCACCTCCTCAGACGTGACATGACGAAAGAAGAGGCGATATAACGTATTACATCTTTATCAGAACCGATAGGTCTTTATTCTCTTCAAGAGCAATCAATGAGAAAAGAAAGTTGAGAAGATTATCGCCAATCCAAAGATCTTTCCAAAAGCTTGTAATGTACCTTTTCCCACACGAATCTTACAATGAGAAATGAGATCAACACCTTTGACTTTAAGGGAGTTAACTTTGATATGATGGAGCTCCATGTCGAATTGAAAGCTGCAGAAAGAACATACAATTAAGCCATGTAATAGCTGATATAATTCGGGACCATAAGGTGTTATAATGAGAAAGGTAGCGCATACCCACTGTAAAAAAAGAGCCCGATTGAGAAGCGAAGAAACTAGAAACTTCCCAAACCTTGAATTTCTTGAAGCAGCACCTTAGCCATTGACCCAAGCAATCTTTCTATCACCCTCTGAAGCCATAAAAAATTCCTAGCAAGACTCTCCATATAATTAAGAACTTGTTTTCCGGGAACTTGAAAATCGGACATTGTTGTAGATAGGAGTTGGAGCCAGAAAACCGATTTAAGAAGGGTAAGACGACCCCCGATAGATAAGGTATTAAGTTTCCACCTAGACAACCTCTTCTTTATCTTATTAATCGTCTCGTTCCAAGCCTTTTTAGAAGACATATTATCTCCTACTAAAATACCCAAGTATTTAAAAGGAGCTTTCATTATCAAACAACCAATAGACTTAGCATCATCAGCCACCAAATTATTGGGATACCGCACACCAAGAAGATGACTTTCTGAATATTTATTGACATACCAGAATGTTAGGAGAAGCATGAGATATTTCTTGATACCCTTTAAGTTAGAATGAGACCACTCACCAATAAATACCGTGTCGTCGGCGTAGAATAAACGAGACAACGTAGTAGAAGGGTCAATCTTGTATCCTTTAAAAATTCCCGCTTCAACTGCCTAGGAGAATGATAAGTGAAGAGACTCCATAATGAGTAAAAACAAAAAGGGACTAAGGGGGTCCCCCTGTTTCAAGCCCTCGGTATTAATGAAATTCAGTAGTCGGACTCCTAAGTTAACTAAAGATAGTGGCCTTCCCTGAAGACAGACTTCCACGAATCTTTGTTCGCCTTTAGCGACAGAATCCTAAAGAGATGAGAACATCATCAAGATAATCCCATCTAACGGAATCATAAGCCTTGGCGAAATCGACTTTAAAAATCATGGCTTGTTGCTTTTTAAGTTTGCACCGAGCTAAGATTTCATTGATAATAAAAGGACCATCGAGAATCTGTCTATTAGGAAGGAATGCAGTCTGAACATCTGAGATGAGATCCGAAATAACCAAGGAAAGTCGAGAAGCTAGGATCTTAGTAACGACTTTGTAAAGGCTTCCAATTAAACTGATGGGACGGTAGTCACTAACAACTTTCGGATCAAGAACTTTAGGGATGAGGGCCACAAACGAAGAGTTGCATCCAATAGCAAAATCTCCATGATCAAAAAACCATTTCACAGCTATGCAAAAGTCAGGCCCTCAACGTCCAATTCTTACAAATAATTCGAAGTAAAACGTCCGGCCCAAGGGGATTTATCAACTCCACAACACATACGGCTGTGCGAAATTTCTTCATTTGAGATTGGAGATTCATTCTAAGATTTGATCATTATTGAGACAATTAGGAAGAAAGTTAATGACTACCTCGCTTCTAGAACCCGAGTCTTGGAATTGTCCGTAAAGTGCTTCTTAAACTCTTGTTTAACAAGATCAGGTTCGTACAATCCATCACAAGTACCATTATTCCTTTAACTGTAAAGATTGAGCATTTTTGTTAATGATTAGCATGAAAGTTTTTGGTAGTTCTCGGTCACCTCGACGCCGCCAAGCGGAATTTTTTTCCTATTGCATGTTATCACGGTTGTTAGAAGATTGAAAACATCGTGTAATTGTTTTCAAACTTCCAAACGAGACAATGAATGTCGTCGGTGTCTCCTCCTTGGATCCACACTTTTATCAATGTCACACACAATTAGATTTAAGATCTTAGAAAGGAACCTACTGATGCTTTTGATAATCCAAAGTCCCTTGCTTAGAATCTCCTTCTTCACATTTGAGCTTTTTTTTTAACCGAGAAACTCATACCATTGGATCATCAAGAGTAAAAGAATTCCAAGTTTTTGAGACCAAGTCATCGAATCAGGAAGCTCAAGCTAAGAGTGATAAAAACGAAATGGATTAGGGCCAAAATCAGAAAAGGAACTTCCTTGAGTAAAATAGGCATGTGGTTGAGAGGTGACGATCCAGAAGGATAGCAAAAAAAAAAATGAGAGGAAAAGCTGAAAAGTAAAACCTTTAGACATAAAAACCTATCTAATTTATCTATCTTGGTAGCCGAAGGATGAGCCATAGTTGAAAGAGTAATCCTTACCAAGCTGGATATCGTTGAAACACCGAATTAGAAAAATAAAGAATTAATCGCGTTAGCTCCATGACTGTTAAAACCGATCCCTTAAGTTCTCAATTACATCTAACTCGTTGATGTCCCCCATAATTTAAACTTTCTCCATTCCAACAAGTGTTAAGGAGATTCGAGATTACTCCACTTCTACGTTTGATGAAACAGATTGGGGGGATTGACCGAAATATTTAATAAACTTCTGATTGTTCGGTAACCACGTCCCATACATAAGCTATAAAAAAGTATCAGATATTGTTTGATGATCCTTCGTGAAGAATTTTAGTATCCCAAGCGCAAGAATACCACCTGAAATTGCCCACTAGCCTCACTTAATAATGTGGTCGAAAAAATAGTTTCCCAATAGAAATTTAACCTTCATAAGCGAAACACACTCTCCATATTTAGTTTCTCTTGTTAGGACAAAAAAACTTTCTTTATGTTTAGAATCAACTCCTGATCCAATCTTCTTAGCCTTGGATCCTAGGGCCTTGGATATTTACGAGAAAGACAATTATGGAAACTAATTGTTCTCCTTGAGTTCCAATAATCTTCTCCATGTCTTTAGTACAACCTTCCATAAAAAAGCCCATTGTTTGACCCACCGCAATTATTTCTTCTAAAATCTCCAATATGGAACCGCCTTCCTTGATCTTAACCCCATTACTAAAACTTTCAGAAGAGACTCTGTCCACGGAGTTTTCCGCCTCTTCATTCTCTCGATTTATCATTGACGATCCTCAATAGGAGGTCGAAACATATTCTGCTTCAGGTATATCTTGATTATTACATGTGGGATATCTTGCAGGTGTGAATCCCGGAGGATAAGGGATTGCTGGTTGTGTTTCGTGGTTCTTACTTCTTTAGTGCGTTTGTCAAGTAAGTCGTATATATTGAAAGGATCAGACGATACCTCCTTATCATTAGACTCACCATGTTGATGCTCGAAACCCTGAACTTCACCGTTATCGCCAAAGTATGTGTCCGAAACCACTTCACTAGCATTCTCCACCTCGTCGTTGTTTAGGTTATTTGCCTGTTCATTGATCTTAGCGGACTCGTCGTCGAGATCATTTTCTTTCTCAGGAAACATCTTTGGAAGGATGGGGACCAAACAAAAGGTCCTTGGCAGAGCCAATAAACTTCCCTTTTACAATAAGCTTAAAACTTTCCAAGATGTTCTCCGTTTGGCTGGTCTTAATACAAATACGTTTCCTTGCAAAGAGGTCATCATACCCATCTTCTAATTCAACCAATTCTCCCCATTTAGAACTGATCTTTTGAAAAGTTGAACGAGTCCAAGCATTTAAAGGAACTCCTTCAATGTCGACCCAAACTATCCGTTCTTTAGCTGCGAAATCTGATTGCGCATTACAAAGACGGCGAAACCACGAAGCAACCCCAACATGTTCCATGAATTTCGATTTAGACTTAGATGATTTCAATTCAATCATTACCCACAATCCTCCTAGGTAAACAACGCGAGTGTTATGAAAACCCTCGTTAGACAAAAGTACTTGTAAGTTATTAATGGAAGAAAATTGGAGAACTTCACCCATAACGCAATTCGTAAGATCCCTGTTCACCAGGCAAGAGTCGTCTAAAACCAAGACGGTTTCAATAGACGATAAGACTCTTTTGGTCCACCTTGATTCTGGACATAGACTGCCCTTAAAAACCCGTTACATTACCAAAGGGCACAATTTCTCTTTTGAGGTAGAAGCTTTATGCTTTCAATACGACAGGATTAGCTGATAAGTGAAAACGACCAATTAAATAGTTTTGAGATTTCTATTAGACGATCAAGATTGAGAACACTTAATGAACGAACAAAAAACGTATACTTCCCTGCTTAGATCTCTTATTAGGGAATGAAACATTCGACCACGGTGCTGTAACCCGTTAATACCTTCCAAAGGTCCCTATCTTGAACAATCATCAGGGAAATTAGAGATGACACCGACTTCGAGATCTTGGAGGTTTGGGCGATTTTGGATTGAAGAGGAGTTCTGGAAGAAAACCCATGTCTAAAAACCGATATTATAAAATAAGAAAAACGGAAATATATAAATAAATAAGAAAGGAAATCGAATATAAACCCTAAAGGTTCCCAGGGATTGAGAAAGACGCTAACACGCTCGATATGAGATTCATTAATTAAATAACTGATCCCAATTTCAGGGGTTATAATGATTTCAAACACCAAGGATTAAAGGGATTAGATCGGAAGATTGGGAAAAGGGTTTGATCGCCGCCATTGAAAAGGGGATTTTTGAATTAGGGAATTTATAAAAGTATTTTTGTAAAGTAGATGTAGTTATATTTTGAATATGTAAAATGATAAATGATAAATGTTTATTCAAAGAGCATTGAGAAACTAGCGTTTTTATAGTTTTATAAATGTTAACTTCTAACTGCTTGTTTTCAAACGAGTTTATAATAATAATACTAAATAATACTCCATCCGTCTTAAAATTATTGTCCTCTATTGACTTTTTAAGATTTTTTTCTTCTAACTTTGGTCTTAAATATTTTTGTTTGTGTTATATAGTACTTAATGAAAAATATATGAATTGATAGGCTTTTAAACGTATTTTCATAGTTATGATTTGCATCGAGTATTATATAACACAAACAAAAATATTTAAAGTCAAAGTTGAAAGAAACAGACTTGAAAAATTAATATGAGACAATAATTTTAAAACGGAAAGAATAAATGTAATTGCTTCAAAATGATCTCAAGAGCTTTATGTCAAATACACTCGTAAATCGTAATGTTTTTCAAGGACTATCTACCAGGTCAATATGCATAATATGCATAATCCATGTGATTGTAAATATGGTCCATGCTTTTATTTATTACTCCGTATGTAGTTATGACGTTAACAACCATTATAACTTATGTTTAGACGAAGTATTCAGACCCGTATAATGCATCAGTTTTGTTTTTTCATAAAAAAATTGAATTTTTGATTTCGTTGAGGTGTAGGTGATTCTTGGTATTAAGGTTATGCCCTCTATATTTGAGGTGGTGATAATTTTTGCTCGAATAATATATTTTCCTAAATGGGCGATAATGATACGAGTCTCATTGTACAAACCTGAACTCGAATTCACATTTCGTAGGAGCATCAAATGTCTTCAGCTTAATGTGATCAAACAACACAACCATTTAGTAAGCAGAGTGTTAGATTGCACATAATATAAAATTGTTCAAATGATAATAAAAAATTCAAAATGTTTACTAACTTGGACCATTGCAAGTTGTGAATATTAGGCATCAAAGCCATAAAGCCTACTAACCGGAATACAAAATAATACATCAGTTAAAAAATAACAACAATTTGTGACGATGACGAAGCTATGTGCGTTTTACACTCACTAATATTTATTGTAAAAGTGTTTCTACATGGGACTCAAACTTGTTAAATGGAATGGAACTTGAACACGACTACATTATTAAGGGGAATTTGATTAGCATATTTTCCTTTATTGATACACATTATCTCATGACTTAAATAGTTCACTTTTTTTGCATCTTGCTTTGCTTGTATATCATGTATGCAAATCACTTCCTTAATTCCCTTAGTCGAGAGCACATGAGAGGTTTTTCTTGCGATTACATATGTTTGTAATAATGTATTAATATGATGTTATTGCCTTACATGAAAGCTATGTGATCATCAATTAGATAAGAAATGTACAAACTTTGTAATAACAACTAGATAAGAAAGGCTTACACAAATTTTATCATAACAAAAGTAATAGTCGGAGCATGCGATCCACATCAATGATTTTTTATTCGTTGATGTACATCATTGGATTTCTACTGAAATGACATGAGTAAAAATAGCCTGTTTTACTTGTTAAAAGTTAATATACGTAGGCTAACATAATAACAAACAACTTTCACGGCCACCACTAATAATGTCAAACATATAGTTAAGATTTGTACCCGCACATAAAATACAACGAATCATGTGCTCGCGTACCTCCAATCCAAACCTATATATTGAATGACAATGAAGCAAAAATGCTTGTTTTACTTGTTGCAAGTGTGAAAAATATGTAGGCCAAGGTAACACCTAGCTAAAAGTCTTATCATCTAATAAAAGAACAACGAACTATCTGCTTATATGACTACAATCCAAACCTGCATATTTAGCAACTTATGAAATACATTAGAAAGTGGAGGTGCGTATTAATTATAAAGACAACTTATGAATGCAATTAGTTGCGTACCAATGTCTTGAAACCCAATAAAGCCATCTCTGCCCTCAACATGAAAACACATAGCATATTCACATGTCTTGAAACCCAATAAAACCATTCAATCAAAAAAAAAACCCTAATCTTCAAAAACCCTAATCAATTTTCCTCCCTTCAACCCCTCCCCATTTTCTTCCTCGATCTTTCATTCAATCAAAAAAAAACCCTAATCTTCAAAAACCCTAATCAATTTTCTTTTTCATGGGAAAGCAATTCGTCAATACGGATCAAAATGGTTGGACATGGATAACTCGGAACAAGAAATCAA
This sequence comes from Tanacetum coccineum, assembly GCA_026074375.1. Lineage (NCBI taxonomy): Eukaryota > Viridiplantae > Streptophyta > Magnoliopsida > Asterales > Asteraceae > Tanacetum > Tanacetum coccineum. Next base: position 73,088 of record BQNB010015469.1, read on the forward strand.
AACCAATTGGAAATCCTTATCATAAGGATTTGGAGAACATTGCAACATCCTTTTATGTCACCAATATGCCTCCGACATTAACATCAAAAGGATTATGGAACGTGTGTGCTTCTCATGGTCG
>BQNB010015470.1:0-73207 GCA_026074375.1 Tanacetum coccineum
TCAATTAAATATAATTGAAAATTCAGGTCCAAAGTTCTTTGGAGTCCTATTTCCTTTACTTTTTCTAAGCTCAAGTTCAGGTTGTTGAGCCACAACCTCTTTAGTGGCCACTGAACCACCAATGTAATTAGTTCTATTTATCAGAGACCTCTGACTTGGTCTAGGGACTGATGAGAATCTATTCTCATCAAAGATAGCATCCCTTGATTTAATTATTAAGTTAATTAAAACGGATTCAGGTTCAATAACATAGAACCTAAAAAGCCTTAGAATGCTCAAAATATCCAACAAAGATACACCCCTCCCTAACCCTCCTGCTATCGTTGTCACTGCTGAGCAGGTAGCTACTTATCAAAATTTTTTTGCCGACCAGGAAAAGATTGTGTTGCTAATGTTAGAATGCATAACACATGAGTTACAAAAGGAGAAAGATGATCAAATCACATTTGATATGATCAATCATCTGAAAAATATGTTTCAGACTCAAGCTAGCCAAGAGTTATATGACACTCAAAGGAAGCTTAATATGCCACATGTGCTTGCGGTTAACACCACTTTGGGTTCACTAACAAAGTTGTTCGACAACTTTGTTGTGAACTATAACATGCATGGTTGGGATAAGTCTCTCAGAAAACTACATGTAAAGTTGAAAACTACCAAGAAGAATGTGTGTACCAAGACTATCGTTCTAAGTCTACATATGATCAGAGACAGACGAGTGAAAAAAGTCCTGGAAAAAGGGAAAAGGAAATTCCAAGGAAAGGAATAAAGTTCCACTATGCTTCATAGAAAGAGAGTGTAGCAAAGGATGGAGAGTGCTTCCATTGTGGATAGATAGGACATTAGAAGAGGAATCGTTCCTCTTACCTTGCTAAGTTAAAGCGGGGTAGGTAGACTAGATAGTCTGCGAAATCGAGTTTGTTTATAATCAAACTATTTGCTATCTCCCCTAAATCTTGGGATATTTGATACAGTTTGTGGAATTCAAATTTATAATAATGTATAGGGAACGAGAAGTAGGAGGAGACTGGAAAAGGGTGTCATGGTGCTACATATGGGAAATGGGAATCTGCTTATGTTGAAGCAATCGGATCTTGTTTTCTTAATGTACCTAGTGACATGGAACTTTGTTTAGAACAATGTCATTATTCACCTTCTATTACTAGAGATGTTATTTTCGTCTCTTGTTTGAGAGATGCGGGTTTTAAACTTGCATTAATGCCTTATAGTAATTCCATTTCAAAGAATAATATGTTTTATTTTGATGTGTTTCCTAAAAATGGAATTTTTGAGATAAATATGGATGGTGTAATCTTAGTTAATTAGTATTTGCATTTCATATTGCTAAGCATACCAAATTTGATTTGAGTAAGACCTACTTGTGACATTGTCGCCATTCAAAGTGAAGGGATTCTTAAGTCAATTGGATTTGATTCATTTGACATCTACGAACAATGTACATGTGGAAATATGACTATTTTTTCCCGACTTTTCTCTTTGGTGATTTCAGGCGATCCAAAACCCTAACAATGCAAATCGATTTCTTGCTCACAATTTGATCTCCATTCCTCATAACGATCATGTTTATGCAAACTAATCTTTGATTACTTTGTTTAAATGTTATTTTTATTAGGTTTTTGATTCTGTTGGGTTTAAGTTTTTGTTTTCTTTTTTTCTTATTGAATTGTTAGTCGTTGTTTATTAGGGTTTTGAATTATTACTTCATTAATTAATCTTGGAGTAATTTACATTATGATAGTCGGTTAGTTTGCTTTTGGTACTATAAATTCAAGCCCTAGCTTGCTAGGGTTTCGCGTTTTGAAGATTGATGTTGCCTTAATGTTTGCTGGTTTATTAGTCGTTGCTTTATTTATTTTGTATATTTAGTTGTTTATTTTCATTCATTTGGTTTAATAGAGAATATGAGAGATTTGAATATTAGGGAGGATTATGTTCATGGCATAGTTGATCATTTACAAAGGTTAAGTGAATCGAATAGTGTGAATAATGAGGAATCACAACGTGAAACTGCTAGGGTTGTTAACCCTAATTCTAGTTCTGTTTGTAATGATCAATTTGGAGGTACCAGGCAGGATTATACACCGTTTGTTAATGTTGTTAGTGGGATGATGGGGTCACATGGGATTCAAAAGTCGAAAAGAGATGATAGATTTGATAAAACCTTAGTTTTTGGAATGAGCAAGCTACTCATGTTAATAACAATTTGTTAGCTTTAATTTTATTAAGTCAAACGAGAATGTAATCGGCCATCTTAGTTTTTAATAGTCTTGTATTGTAATAGGTTAGTCAGGTTTAACGGGATGGGACTTTAAGCTAATATTGTCCATGTTTCGGGCTAAAGCCCAACAACTAGCCAATCCCGACCCATTATTTAGTCCATACGCCACTATGGCTAAAGAAGTATAAATACCACGCTCCTAACATGTTAGAAGGGTGTTGGTTGTTATTATTTCACATAGTAATACATCCTTCCACTCTTCATTCTCTCTCTAACTTTCTCTCTTTAAGAATTCGGCATATATGTATTGTGATGATGGAAATATATTGGGATATCATGTGGTATCAGTCACCAAGGGGTTGAATACATGTTGATTGTGTGTGTTTATCTTGTAAAAATATAAGAAATCTAATGTTTTAAGCTATTATACACCGAAAAAAGTGGTAAAATTTTGATGTTAAAAATATTAAAGTTTATGTTTTTATGTTAGATATAGCTTAAACATAGTAAGTTTTGCAAAAAGTTTCAAGAAAAAATGTTACAAATTGTGTTTTTAAGGTGTTTTTTATGTTTTCTATTTGTATATGCGGTTTGGCAAAAGGTGCGGTTTGACAAGTTCTTCATGCGGTTTGACATAAATTTTGCGGTTTGATCCAACAATTCTGTGATTTGAGCTAAGACAATTATGCGGTTTGACAAATATTCTGCGGTTTGATCCAAAAAGTTTATGCGGTTTGATTTACAAATTCTGCGGTTTGACTAAAAGTTTATGCGGTTTGATTAACATTATGCGGTTTGACATCAATTCTGCGGTTTGATTAAAACATGCGATTGACCTTAAAAATGTGCGATTTGTCCTGATCAAAACATACGATTTGATCTCAAGAAACATGCGATTTGTCCTGATCAAAGCTGCGATTTGACCTCACAAAACATGCGATTTATCCTGATCATAGTAGCAATTTGGCATCATTCAACCAGCGATTTGAACATACTTCTCTAAACAAATTCCAAACTTTAATTACAACAAAAACACAAATAAAAAACACTTAACACAACATCATAATCACTTCAACAACACTATCAATCACTTCATAAACTAAGATCCGATATCTATTCACAACAACATCAAAATGTCTAATACCAACAACAATTTGCAAACATTTTCACTTTTAGCCCGTAATTTTTAATATTTTTTACACTTTTTACTTTATCTTTGATTTTTAAACCATTTCAACTTTAGTAGTTAGTTTAAAATTTTTCATTTTACCATTTAGTTTTAATTAATTACACGTTAGTCCTTATGTCATTTTTTTAATAATCGTTAATTAGGAATCACGTACTTTACTCACATAACGTTTTTTTTTCGAATACAATCACTACATAACTTAAAATTCGTAATTTCATTTAGCAACGAAATGAATAAAATGTGAAACGAAAACACAGTTTCTTCGTGTTTCGTTTCAAAAGATCCAAGGAGATCCAACGACTTTCAAGATAAGGCACGACTCTTAAAAGGAGGTTGCATGGAAATCTTAAAGCTCTTCAATCAAATTATCAAGATTCTTTTAGAATATTAAAAGACATTTGTGGAGTACGCAACATTCAAAAGAACACACTCCCAGGATAAGAAATACAAGAAAAGCAGCTGATTAATGATATAAGGGGGGGGGGAATAAGCGTATCATGAGATTGATTGCAAGACTGCTTGTGGGACAGAACGTCGAGAAGCAATTTTGTGTAAAATACCGCCAAGTTTCAAAAGTTAAGATAGTCCATCAGAAGTATACTACATTGTAATCGAACTGCTGTTATAAATATATGATATCAGTGACATGGAATTGTACATTTAGAATATAATGCTCGAAACAATTCTTCATCAATAAAGATTTCATAAACGCGTGACTGAAAAAGGAGAAGCTGTTGTAGACAGCAAGAATTTCTATAATCAATATCGTTCAAGCATTGATTTGAGTCATCATCATGGAAAACACGTCTTGGGAAAGAAATTGTATTCAGCGACGTGCATTCAGCAAATCAGGAAAGAAAGCAGCATGAATTCAGGAACACAAGATTGCATGCAAGTAAATACAGATGTCAAAAGCAAAATGAGATATGCATACTTATTTTTTAGATCACTTCATTCGACACATTCAAGTTCTTTATCAAACAAAGACTTAAAAGGCCACTCGTAACGAACAGGATTCACACTTTATGCCACTCTTTTGTCAAGATGATGAGACTTTCACAAGTACGATGTTCCTCAATGTGGATCAACTACAAAAGCAACTTGACAAAGACGAATTTCAAGAAGATGGATCCATGGCTGCCTTTTGGGTGCTTAACAGACAGCTTTAGCAATTCATCAATTCATAGTATACTTTGATTTATGACGGTCAAATGTCAGACAAGTATTTTGCTGAATACACTGGAGTTAAAGTTAAACAATTCAGAGACACATTACTTTAACACATGGGTAATGTTAAGAAGTCCGTTGCTGAAAGAACACGTCATAAAAGACTTTATGAAAGAAGGGTGAACAAAAGACAGATGCAGAAGCAAGAGAGTAAGGTTGATTTGGGAAAAGTATTGGATGCTGGTTTGGTTGTCACAAAAAGCAGCGAGACAGAATCAGAAGTGCAGGATACAAGCAGCAGCAGGTTAGGGGATGATACAGATACTGATGATGCATATAACAAACCCATATATGATGAAGATCTAATGGCTGAGGTATAATTGACTGCTGAATGTAATATCTTTGCTATAGGACAACAACATACTGAGCAACCTGAAATCATTAATGAAGGTAGGGTTGACTAGTATACTGAACAATGTCAAATTAAAATTCCTATGCTTTATTCCTCACTTGATAACAAGATAACTGAATTTTCAAACCAATTTCTCGAGTCTGAAAATATTTGTCTCAAAAAGACCCTTGCCTAATTTCAAAAGGATTTTTCAAGAATGGAAGCACATTGTATTGCTCTTGAACTTAAATATCAAAATCAAACTGTAAAATCTAGGAAACATGGTTAATTTTTGAAAGGAAAAAGTAATGAAGCCACGATTAAACATGACATAGATGAAATTGAAATAATAAACATCGAACTGAAACATAGTGTGGCTAAATTACTTACAGAAAATAAGCATTTAAATAAAGAAAAAGAGCATTTGAAACAGACTTACAAAGATCTTTATGATTATATAAAAAAGACACGAGTTCAAACCAAAGACCATAATGACTCTCTGATTGTCCAACTGAACACTAAGTCTACTAAAAATGCTGATTTGAAAGCTCAGCTTCAAGAAAAGGTTTTTGTAATTACTGCTTTGAAAAATGAATTAAGAAAGTTAAAAGGAAATAGTGTGGATACTAAGTTTGCAAAACTATCAATATTGGGAAAACCGACTTTAAAACCAATTAGAAACCAATTAGTTGTTAGACAACCGAATGCGTTTAAATCTGAACGACCTAAAATTTCAAAACCAATGTTTGCCTCCCAAGTTGATGTGAAAAACGATTTGTCAAAACCAGTCACTCAACAATATTTGCCTAAGGAAAGAAAATCTGCATTTATAAAACCTCATCATGTGATTGCATCTAGCTAATCTAGGAATAGTTCTAAGAACATGCCAAGATTTAATTCAAATGACATGGTTCATAATCACTATCTAGATGAAGGTAGGAAAAACACACAAGAAAAAGATAAGAACTCAAGAACTAGTTAGAAGTCCAATCCCAATGCTTGAAGACACTCGAACAAATCTTCACTAAGTTAGAATCCTTAGCATGAGACTCTAAAATGGCACACATAGACAGCTTGTAATCATAGATCATTTGGCAAACTTCACTCTGTTTGGGGGAGAAGTTCAACCCCCTAATATTCCAAGAAGCTATATTAATCATTAGAAACATCCACCACGGGAGTGCTTGCCCCCTCCGTTACAATTACAGTGCTATGCTTACCTTGATGCTCCTCCATAATGATTTCTTCCGCTTCTTCCGAATCACTTTCATTAATACTATGATTTGCATGCTTCCACTTTTCATTTGTTTCCTAATCAGTTTCATCGGAGTCATTAGATAACGCACTAAAAGAGTTTGTCATACTCACATTATTCGTGTTGACGCTATTTCTACCATTGCTGGTCTTGTTCACACCTTTCACTTCTTCCTTATTCGTATTCTGACCACTTTGGGATGTCTCACCCTTTTCAACACGCCGATAATAAAAATTTGGTTTAGGCTTAGACAACCTAACTCCCTCCACATGTCTAGGCTGTTTCGGCTTCTGTTTCTTCTTTTTAACCTCCACGAACCCTTCTGAATCCACATTGCTAGTCACCCCAACCTTAGTGATTTTCGGGCATTTATTATCTGTGTGATCAAACACTTTACACGTAGCACAGCGGGGAGGCCTCCATTCGTACTCAATAGTAATCGTAGCCAAAGAATGTCCCTTACCATCATTATGAGGGATTGCAATAACCATAGAATCCATTAGCTCTTCCTCAGCTAAAACCTCAACAAGTGCTCTAGCGTACTCCTTACGACCCCAAGATCTAAGACACATATTGCTAGTGTACGTGTCTAACATGATTGGACGACCAATTTGGGTTGTGATCAAACTCAGTCCCACTTCAGAGTAAGCAACAATAGGAACGTGTCTAAGCTTGATCCAAACAGGAGCACACTTGATTTCCTCCTTCATCAAAGTAGTATTAGGTGTCCATACATTCAAAAATAACGGAATACGTCTGATTAGCCATGGACCTCCTTCCATAACCTTCTCCATTCCATCCTTAGTCTCGAACTGGAATAGAAAAAATTCATCATCTAGCATAACTCTTTTAAGTCCAAATTTCGCCCACGTATTCTTGACGTAATTCTCAACTAAAGGAAATGCCAATCTATCACCAATAAAAAATCCATAAAGAGTGTTTTTGAAGCGTGCACTAACTTCCTCAACAGCTGCCATAGGTAACGTTATCCTTGCACCCTCAACAGCCTCCTGGTTATGCATCTCCGAAATCCTAACCGATCTTTTAGCTTGAGTATTTTGTAGAACAGAAGCAAAAGAGCTAGCTCCAACCGGTTATGTAACATCAGCACCACTCTTGACAGTCGACTCACCAATATCACCAATAGGTTTCGATTTATTACTAGTAACATCATTCAAAGGCTGAACAAAAGTTACATTACGAATAGGCATTCTAATCTTACCCTCGATGTTCTTGACTTTAGAAGCAATGTCATGCGACTCCTTAGACGACGACTTCAGAGCAGGCTTCAAAGAATCGATCTTCTCCATCTCTCAAAACCAGCAGCAATAAACACGAATAAAAAACCACACAAAAACAAAAACGAAACCCTATTAGGGGTTCACTCCAATCGCCACAAAACCCTAAGTCATAATTATGTCAATGATTGCAGATATAAATATGTAGACCCCAACCGACACAACAAAAACCCAATCCAATCGACCCTCTTAAACCCTAAAAATTACGTCGAACGAAATAAATCGATTAAAGGACTAATCAGGATTAACAAACCCTAACCCCCAATATCCAATGAATGCTATTAAATTAGGATAAAGGAATTAATTTAAAACCGAAATCCTAATCCTATAAAATACGTCGAATCAGATACAAGGAATTAGAATGAATTAACCAAAGACCAATCAACAATAACCAAAAGTTATTAAGTGAATGGTAATTAAATAAGGCAAGAAAGATCGATAAAAAAAATGTTGCTGGAAATCGCCCACATTGAGAGAACTTTTTTATAATATTATTGCCCTTTTTTCCCAATCTGATCGTAGTAATCCTTAAACAGTATAACTGATTAAAGAAAACTAAAGAATAGGAAGAAGTAATGAACGGATGGGATTGAATGTATGGCGGCTACAAATCGCCCCTAGAGAGATTTTTAGATGTTAAAACAGCTTTTGTTTGAGCTTATTTCTGCTTAAAAATGCTTATTTTAGTGTTTAGGTGCTTATCTGCTTAGATCTGCTTAAATTCAGTGCTTATTCTGTTCAAAAACAGCTTATTTTTAGATCTAGAAGCTTCTAACAGATTTGTAACAACTTTGTAACTGAATTTGAAAAAGTTGACTTTCTATTTGACTTACTGCGAAATTAGTAAAGAAGATTAAATGTGCGAAATATGACACAAGATTAAATGTGAGAAATATGACACAGGATTAACTGTGCGAAATATGACACAAGATCATATGTGTGAAATATGTGAACAGGTTGTTTGTGCCAAATAAGTTATTTTTAGGAAAAGAAACTCTGTCTAATTTCAATTGTTTGTGCGAAATATGTTTATGCGAAATATGCACTCAAATAGATCTCAGATTGTCTCTTTCGTGCATCAAGAATACAGATCTTTAAAGATCCATAACATAAAAGAGAGTCATCATCACAGATCTGAACAAAGACCACATGCACACCTAGATCTAATAACTACCAAGACTTTTATCATCACTCAACAACAACTCATCATAACAAAAAGAATAAACAAAGATTTTAGTTTTGGTTTTGTTTGGTATATCATTTGAGATTTATAAATCTTTAAAGATCTTTCTAACACAAACTAACCAACTCATCATAGATCTTCATTTAAAAATAAAAAATAGAAAAAATAAAAATAGAAAAACAAAAAAGAAAGTCAACTAGATCTCGGATTCAAGTCGAAAATTTTCATAATCCACATTCATTTGACATTATACATCATCATAGATCTTTGAAACAAGAACCATACCCTCACAATCAACAGCAATCAACTCCGACTCGATCTAACTCCCATCATCCTCATATCAACAACAAATCCAAGTCTAACCTAAATCCATCCTCCTCATCAACCAATAACTTGTCACTCAAAATCAAACAAAAACAACAAGATCTCAGTTAGTTTATTTTGTATTTCTCATAATAGTAATTAAAGAGAATCCTTTTTAAAAGCAGCTTTTAAACCAAATAAATAACAATTACTATCCACAATCTTTTTGAAGGCAAAGCTTCAAAAGCTTCATTTTTTAATATTTGAAAGTTTTATAGCAAGATTTATAACAAAACTGTTATAATCTCACTATCTTTCAATATTAAAAAAGAAAAAAAAGAAAAAGAAAAAGAAAAGGAAGAAACCAAGAACCTTACCCATGAAAGATTCGAACTTCACTTGAGATATCTTGAAGTCGTTATTGTTAAAAACAAAGAGTTTGTTTTATTTTTTTAGATGTCTCACTTTTGAGAAGGCATAACTGAGTTTTGTTTAAGAGAAAGAAGATTTAGTGTCTATATGATTGTGCAAGAGTGAGTGATTACAAGAAACATAATGGTTGTGATACACGAATGAAAAGAGATTGTATTTTTGTGTTTCTTTTGTTTTAGATAAGAGAGAGGCGGATGACAGTATTATTAGGGTTATAACAAAGTGGGAGTGAGTTTTATATAAGGGTACATCTAGGGTTAAGGTTGTGTGAGTTATCAAAATAGAGATTGGGCTGGTAATTCAATAAGGGCCGAAAGTTTTAAGTTTGTTATAGTGGGCTATGTTGCATTTCAGTTTGTGGGCTGAACAAGATTTATCCGAAAATTTTCAAGAATATTGGGCCGAATGTTTGTGTTATCATAAATAAATTTTTTATTTAAACATACACAGACATAATTTTGGGTTGAATTTTGGGATGATTTTAGGATTATTTTTGGACTACGGTTTTAATTGAGCTTAAATAGTTTTTGTTTACGGGATATTAGTTTGTCGTGATTAATTGCGCGCGTTTATCGGTTACTCGTTGGCATTTTTGTGGAATTTTAGAAACGAATTGGGTGAGTTAGAGTTAATCGAGTGTATCGGATTCATTCAATCATGTATATGAGTAGTTGGGATACGTTGAGTCTCGAATCGTATAAAGCAAAATGTGAAAAACTTGAGAAAGAAAACGAAAAATATATAATCACTTTTTATTCGCTTTATGATAATGAAGACAATATACTAAAAAGATTAAAGAACTAGAGGATTTATTTGACACAATGAGTGATCAATTAGCCGAGGAGAAAAACACTGTTAAGATTAAACAAACAAAAATTTCAGAGCTAGAAGAGTGTCTGCGTAAGAAGGATTCTGAAAAAGAGCATCTTAAGTCCATAGTTGTTGATTTTACAACGGTTCAAAATCTTCAAGTGCAAATTGAAGAACTTAAGAGTGTAAATGAAAGTTTGAATTTTTCGGTTGAAGAGCTATGTAAGGCGCGTGCACTTGCAGAAGCGACTTTGAGAGAAAGAGATGAATTGATTTCTGCTCTGTGTGAGAAAATGCGATTGTTGGAAGAACAATTTGAGTCATTTTATGAGGTAAAATCTGAGTTTGATTTAGAAATAGTTCATGACACACAAGATAACTCAGAAAAGATTTGATTTTGAGTTTTCAAACACAATTAAAAGAAACTACTGATTTGGTTGTATGATTTTCAGATGATAAATATTGTGCTTTAAAAGAAATTGAGAGCTTAAACGTTGAAATAAAAGTTTGCAAACTGAAAATAAAGTTCTAAAATCAGGAGAATATGAGTTGTTAGAAAAGATCAATCAAATGAAATCTCAAGTTTCAGAACTTTTGGAGAAACTTAAGATTTTAGATCAAGAGATGAAAAAACAAATCAATCTTTTTGAAGAAGACAAACGAATGTTTCTGGCTAAAAATGAATTTTTTGAAAAAGTGTCTTCTTTGGTGCAAAAAGAGTATAATAATTTGTTGGCTTCAAATGATGTTTTAAAACAAAGACTTGTAACCAAGTTTATGTTTTTAAAACATGATACTTCTCTTGAGAAAATGTTTGAAATGATCGAGAAAGAATATGAATCAAACGTTTTAAAAATTTCCATTACAAGTTCAACGTTTGAGACTAAGAATTTGAAACTTGTAAAGGAAATGGGGGATAAAGTGAAATGTTTTGATGAAGAGAAAAAGGCGTTTGAGACTAAGATTTCAAAGTTGGAAAATGTTTTAGCACAACGAGTCAAAGATTTTGATGATGTTAAAACAGAGCTTTCAAAAAGAACTGATAAATTTGAAACGTATTTTGTAAATCTTGAAAAACAAAATGCTTTACTAAATTCGCAGTTAGCATCTCAAAATTACACTTCATTGCAAAAGGAAAATAATGATTTGAGAATATCATATAATGTGTTGAAAGAGAAATATGAAACTTCTTGTGAAAAACTTAAAAAAGAGAATAATGATTTGAAAATGCATTACAAAAGATTGTTTGATTCTATAAAACGGACAGGTTAGATCTCAAGTTTTCACAAAATCAATTCCAAAAGTGAATGTTTCGGAAAAGATTTAAACAGGTAAATCTTCAAAACCAATTTCGAAGAAGGTTTCTCAATTTACTACTTATTCTTTGCAAAAAGATAAGAAGTATTTGAAGAAACAACATTCTTCCAAAACGTTTGCTTCTCAAAATCATGTGAAAAATGAAAGTTTAAAACAAGCGTGAAAAAGTAGGGAAAACATTTCCAAACGGTTTAAGTATTATAGGGATGAAATATTTTCTATGCGTAAAAGAGATGATTCAGTTTTGAAAAAAGTGAAGGATGTAAGGTTTCCATTCATTTCGAAAAGAATTTTTCAAAATGAAACACCGAATTTCAACAATAAAATGGAAATCTTTATCTTCCTCAAGGGTTAAAACATCAAATGAAACACCGAGTTTCAAAACGGTGTTCACACCTTTGAAAAGTTTTAAAACTCCTAATGAAACAAGGTTTTATAAGTCAAATTGGACAAATGAGAAGAGTTTTAAATCACTGTTGATTCCAAGAAAGCTATTTCAAAATGAAACACTGGGTTTCAACTCTCCTTGGAATTCAACTTCTATGCATCAAATTGACGCAACTTACATTTGGTTCTCCAAATATGGTAAACCCGTTAGCAACGTGCTTAAGTGGGTACCAAAAGTTGTTGTTTAATTTGTAGGAACTTCAAAATTTTCTTTTAGTTTAAGAAAATTAAAAAATACAAAAAGAAAATTTTCTTTTAGTTTTAGAGGTCTATAAAACCCTAGTTTTCTCTCCCCACTAGGGGCAATTTCTGGCAGCCTCCACCTATACTTTTCCGGCCATTAATACTCTTAATTAACCCCTCTCTACCTTGTTTCATCTATTGGATCTTTCAATTATTTGATTACGGATTATTCTTTGGTCTTTTCCATTGAGTATCTTGAGGCAGATCGTTGTATTATTCTTAGATGATCAAGGTATGCAAGCGTTTTTTGTTAGGGTATGGTACTTTTCAATCCTGTAACCGCCTCTCTATCTATAATTTTCCATATATATTCAAGGTCGGTTATTGGGTTGTGTAGGGGATTTCTTTCAAGGATTCACTATATAATCTAATCGCTGAGTCTTGATTACTTATGTAACGATTATTGGTATGCAATCGGTTATTAGGGTTGGGTACAATTTTGGAGGATTCGCTGGGTTGTATGGTTTTGTTTTCGCATAAGTCGCCTATATTTGTTCAGCCGAAACCCTAACCCTAATTTTAGGGTTTGGTTTAAATCTTATTTAGGGTTTTGCTGGAGTGTTGTGTGATGATCATATGCTGCTGGTTGATCGATGCTCTTTTTTAGGGTTCGATCTATATCTTATAGATTTGCTTACCATCAAATTGCTGCGTTTGGTGGTTGGTTTTGCTGTATGATCCTTGTTCGTTTCATGGTACCTTCCTGATCATCATCAGATATTGTTTTTGGGTCACGACGGCTGTGGGAAATCAAGAAACCCTAATTTTCTAGGGTTTATACAAAGCAGTTATATCTATCCTGATTTCACCATGGTTTCCTAGGTTTTATGCAGGCCTAGGGTCCGTTTGATATGCGAAGGGTCTTCATTTGTGATTTACACAGGTTGTGGGCTCTCAATGTCAACGGAATGATGTGCTAATGGTCGTGTGCTCATGTGGCACGTTTAGATGTGGTTTGTACCACTAGTGGTTCAAGGGGTTAGGGGAGAGTTGGATGTTGGAAGTGGACGGTTGGTACCATTATTTGTGATATGGTACGAGGTATGTAGCTTTTTGGCTGCTAGGATGTCGCGTAGTTTTACTACGCTTGTCTTGTATTAGGGTTTCGATGATGCATCTACACAAACACAGGTACCAAATGATGTTTGGCTTGGTGCTACTAAATGCCTAATCAAGTTTGAGGGAGGCTGATTTATCGGCTTCATTTGGTTGCTCTTGTATAAAGTACTCATTGTTCTTGACGGTGGGTGATGAGAGCTTGGTAGCAACGTGTTTTCTTTATACAAACACGTTTGTATGGTTCCTTTATGGAGCTTTGGTTCTTATGGGACCTCGTTTGCAGTCTAGTACGTGCACCACTGAAGATTATTAGATGACGGAAAGATTGCTATTGTTTTGTGCGTGAGCAGGTGTAACACGCTTGGAAGTTTATTAGGATGTTACCTGCGTGTCCTATGATTGTGATTGTAAGGTTTTCGGTCTTCTTCGAATAACGCTACTATGCACTGGTCTGATTACACTAACCTTGGAGACTCTTGGTGATATTGTGTCGTCAAGCTGTTATAGGTGGTGTTAATCTTAGAAGTTGGAGCTATTATATGATCTCGGGATTAATAGCCTCCATTATGGTCTAAGTTGGAAGCGTGAGCATCATTCTGATCTTATAGTTTGCTTGTATTTTCTTTTAATTTAGTATGGTAGTCATAAGAGTGGCATGTCATTCTTATGTTAGTTATTGCACATTTGTGTGCATGTTTGTTGCCCATGTAATGAGCTGAGATGTTAGGACTTCACCTACATCCGTTGTACTTCAATGCTTTTTTTGGTGTAATATATTTTACCGGGGTATAGATTCCCTTTTACCAAAAAAATTTAGAAAAAATACAAAAAGATTTTCATTTATATAAAATTAAAAAAAATACAAAAAGATTTTCTTTTATATGAAATTTAGAAAAAAATACAAAAAGATTTTTTTTTTGATATAAAATTTGATAAAAAGTTCAAAAAAATTTTCTTTTATAAATTTTAGAAAACACAAAAAGATTTTTATTTATTCAAAATTTTATAGAAAATACAAAAAGACTTTTGGTTTTTATAATGGCTTGTAATCATTTAAGATTACAACCCGTGCTTTAAAGAAAAGAAAATGTTCGTTTCAGAGCATTTATCTTTGAAAAAGAAGAGAAGTCTTTTTTGACTTGAGTCATTAACAAAAAAACTTCAAAATCTTTATGTGGTACTTAAAAGATAAATTCAAGTTGTCTAAAAAGTCAATGATCTCAAGATGTTGAGTTACAATCGATTCGAATTTTAAAACGTGATACTTTCAAAATAAAATCGATTTTAAAAAGTCTTCACATCGATGTGCTCTTTGTGAAAATGCTTAAAAGTTTTAAGTGTCTAAAGTAATAAAGACTCAAAAGTGCAAAGAAGATGTCCCTCATAAAGGTTTTAATGAAGATATGGTATTTTTCGAGGGGGAGTATCCGATCAATTTTTGATGAAAAGTTTTCAGAAAGTTAAGAAAATGGTAAACTATTTGCATTTCATCTTAACATATCCGTATCTTTGCGTTTTTAGCTTCTTGTTAAGAATGTTTCTCGGCATATGTTAAGGGGGAGTGTCTTTACGATGATTGAAAACTTTCAAAGGTCAAAATTTTCTTTTTCAATTGATGTTAGTGAGACTGATGAAAAATAGAAAGAGAGATTTGTAAGGAAAAATAGAAAGAGAGAATTGAGAAATCGTATACTTGAAAAAATGAAAGTATATGTCATGTGCTTCAAAAGCAAGAACACTACATGAGAACAGTATATGAAAAGAGAAAGAGAAAAGTATGCAAGAAAAGAAATGCCACCGCATACGAAAACAGATAGAGTGCTTGTTCTAAATTCTCTTGATTTTATCAAAATCTGATGCTACAATTTCTGATTTTCATCATGGTTTTTTCACGAACATTCTTTCAAAGGGATTTAATTTGTCATATGTTGTTTGAGTTACACGGTGTGATTTAGTTACTCTTAAAATACTCCTATGATCTTTCAGAACCGAAATTGATCTACCCCGGAGTCTTCTTTACGATTTAGGAAAGTTAGGTCTAGGTGATGGAGTTTGAGGTGCAAAACAACATGTTTTGAATGCCAAAAGGACTTAAGAGATAAAGCTTTGAATGAAAAAGTTTGAATGACAAATGTTAAAGATGTCAAAAGTGACAAGGATATGATTAAGAAGAATTGAATGAAAAGCAAAGACAAAGGTCGGAGTTGAAAAGTGAGAGGCTTATAAAAAAATGATGAAAGGTGTTTCTCCTAAACTAGGATAGAAACCGGGTCAACTCATATTCTATTGGATTTCATTCGTTGAATTCTGGTATTGAAGAAGACATTATGGACCCAGTAATGCAAATGCACAACCCCTCCTAGCCACTCAAGTACTTCTCAAAAAGTATTTGTTTCATTCTTACGGAGATTTAACGCATAATCTTTCGACTTCTCATTCCGAGAATGTTGATATTGAATAAAGGACATTCTGCTCCAGTCCTTGATTACTAAAAGTGCACAAGAGTCTAGAGCCAAATTGATATTCAATGAAATATCTTTAGGACATAAAAGTACATTTGTATTAAACATGAATAATATAAAAGGTACATGATATATGTCTTTGTGACATTGCATGTCTTTGTGACAATGTCGGAACAATATGGAGTGATACTATAAAATAGTATTCATAATGATTAAACAGAAATCCTACCAGTGCTAACATCATGCCAACGCTGAACGTAGGTCACTCACTTGAAAATGATTGCTTAATGATTCAAATAAGTGTTAACTAGTAATCTATGTGATCTAGTGGTTATGTGTTTCCTAGGGTAAAACAACACTAAGTTCATGAAATCAATGCTTATTTGGATTTCATGATCATATTTCCGCATCCTTATAACCGAGATAATGATTTGGTCATATTTTTCGAATAACTTTCATCGAAAATTATCAAAGCATGATTTTATGATGTATGAACGTCATGGTTAATGTAAAAGATGGTTCTTACTCTGATAATTCTCCATTTCATCTTCTATAACATACAACAACAACATCTCTAATTTTCACAAGCATGACATCTTCAGCGAATCTTATACTGACAAAAGTTTTCTTTCAACCTTCACAGGAATGATAGCGATTAAGTTTGTCAGTTTGAGGAAGCTTATGGGTTATTTTGGGGGAGTATGTTTGTTTATAAAGGGGATACTGTTTTATTCTAAGATAGAAATGTTATGATTTCAATTTCAATTTCATAGACATCAAAGGATATTCTTCACCCAAAGCTTATTTTGGAAGCATATATGGTCATGATGTTCATGATGGATCATAATCATCATGAGAAGGAGAAGATATAAGCTTAGTATTTTCCAAATACGAAGAGGGTGAAAGTATATAAGTATACTTGGGGAGAAGATACAAGCTTAGTATGTTCCGTATATAAGAAGGGGATAAGATATAAGCTTGGAAATTAAGAGATATATCCAAGTATATAAAGGGGAGAAGATATAAGCTTAGAACTTAAGAGATATATCCAATTATATAAAGGGGATAAAATATAAGCAAGAAAGTATGGGACAAATCAAGATAATTGGAAAAACAAAATTGAAGTTTAAGAAAATCATTGTATAAGTAGTTTGATCGAGAAGATATGTTTTATCTTCATGATTTGTGAGAATTAAAAGAAATGCGAGAAAACAAAAACAGAATGAAAAAATGTATATATTGTTGGTGAGGATTGAAAGAAAAGAGAGAAAGCAAAAACAGAATGAGAGATATTTTGTTATTTTCTTTTCTTATTGATATGTTTCGAGGTTACATCATCAAATATTTAGAATAAGTTGTAGTGCTTCATCAAGCTTAAAGATTAATCAAGATAGCCGGTTCAATATTTGCATGAGATTACTTGAACAATATCATCATCGTCTTCAACAACAATTCATTCAAGAAAAAGTCTTCACAATCAAGATCACTACTTCAACATTCAAAGAGATGGATATTGGATTGAGGGGGATCTCAATGAGTATGAAGATTTAAGGATAAAGTCAAGTATTTAAGTCCTCTATAAGGAATTAGTCAATCAATATCATCATGTTCAAGATCTTTCGTCAGCAACATTATTTGATTGAAATCTACATTCAAGATCAAGTTCAAAGATAAAGATTTCATACAAGCATTTAAAGATTCAAGTTGTAAGTGAAGATCAATATTCAAATAGCTTTTGAGAATGCTAATTTTGAGTTCAAGAGTAGAGTTGATACCTTCATAGATAAATAAATCTTTCCTATCATATAAGGGGAGAAAATTATATTGGGAGAAATATGCTACAAGATCATCCTCAGCTTTCATAAAGAATTCTCAGTATTTTCAAGCTTCAAAGAAAAAGAAAATAACAGACTACTTCAAAATAAAGTGTTCAAGCATAAGGAAGAAGTCATCATCAAAAACACAATAAGGATAGTTCCCAAGTAGATCATTTAGGAGCAGAATGTTAGAAATAAAGAAATGAACTACTTGTAGCACTATTATAAAGTGCAGGGACTAGTTGTGGTAGGTTAGAAAAGTCACAAACTAATAAGACTATAAATAGGATATTTATGTCAAGGTTTTTTTTGGGTAATGGGTCTCCCCGGTAAATATATTACACCAAAAAATCGTTTAAGTACAAAGGATGAGGGTGAAGTCCCTCATCTCAGTCTATCTGGACGATTACAAGCTTCCAAAAGCTACTAACCTAACCACAACATAAGAATGACAAACCATTCTTATGACTAATAAAGAAAGTAAAACAAATACTTTCTAACAATTATCTATATGGATATCAAAATGATTATTCCACCACTCGAGCATCGAATCCGTCATAGAACTTCCAATGCACGCATCAACTCCAAAATCATGTAACATCCTTGATCCATTCATTAAAGAGATATAATTACGCACCAACAAACACCATTCCAGTCGAGACGCACATTAATTCTTAATTAAATTCAGTCAAGGCTCACATTAATTCCAGTCAAGACTCACATTAATTCCAGTCAAAATACCCAGAATAGATCAAGACGCACATTAACTCCAGTCAAACCAAACCCTAAAACTTAGGGATTAAGCCATAACAGCCATCTTCATCATCGACCTTCATGGATGAACAACCCAGATCAACATCATTTAGTATTGAATTATCATTAATTACAGTAGCATTTAAAGGCAAAAACCTTCAAAGCCCCAACCTAATGCTAGAACCCCTTAGGCACAAACTTCTTCAACGCAACTGCCTTAGAACAAGAAAATGTAAGAATGATCGTTTAGAGTTCTATGTAGAGCAGCGGTAGGATCAATGAGTAAACAGCATCAAATGATGGACTTCCACGAACCACCATCAAGCGAATGACAAAAAAGGTTGTATAAACCCTAAACCAAATCGACTCCCCAATAAAGAAACGTGATTACAGGTTTAAGGAAGGATAGATTGACCGGATAATGATGAGAGTGACAGCCAAATCCTTTTTAGAGGGATAGATTAACCAGATAATGATAGGAATGGTGGCCAAATCCTTCTTAGGGTTTTTCTCTCCCAAGGGGAGAGAAAACACACACACACACACACCTTTTTTCTTATTTATTTATGTCAAGGTTAGTTGTAACAATTTCATCTAATCAAAAGGCAAGTTAGTTATATTCTCTCTTTAAACACACACATTAATTACACCTTGATTTACCCATAACAGTCTGTCAATCAAGATCTTATTTTCTTAATAATGTTATCAAACCAAAACCTAGGAGCACTAATCAAACAACTAGGAATTGGCCTACATCTAAGAGTAGTTGCGTAATGATAACTATTGTGCCCAAAGCATATCACTCTAGGAATACTAGTTCTTTTTCTGACTCCAAACACTTTGTTTGCTTGACTTGTCAGAAGTGTGTCTTTAATGCAAACCACGATGCTTGTATCACAAACTTCTTGAAAGAGGTGAATTCACGTGCTAAGATTCAATCCCATAAGACCAAAAACAGTAACAAACCCGTTGAACTTTTAGAAACCGATAAGGCAGATCTTCACAAGACATAGATTTTCTCCCAATAAGTCTTCCGCTATGTATGAGAAAACATCTCCTATATCTTGTCTTAGGTGGAAACCCACGGGTAGAATTTTCAAAACTGTTTGTCTTAGGTGGGTTCCTACGGGAAAGATATTCGCTTCTTGCACAAGCAAGGTTGACAGGGAACCCCCACATGGTTCCAATGTAGATATCTCTAAAATTCTTAAATGCAAACAAACTCTAGATTTAAGTGCAGGTACATCAATCACTGTTTAGAAGGAACAAAGTATTGATTTAAGTGCAGGTACATCATATAATGTAAAGAAGGATAATCTCAGAGTGTGGTTGCTGAAAAAGCTGATATCTCAGAAACTAGTGTCACAGTGGATTCACCACTGATAAAAAAAGTTGACGTTTAAACACAACAGTTTAAGCCTCGAAACTCAATGTCAAATGATGTTTGAACAAAACGCTTCAAGCCTCACACCACAACGTCAACAGAACTTTCTACAATAGATATGATAGTCATGACGTCAATGACATAGTTGGAAAGTCTATTCAGTCCTTTGCTCGACGAATATTTCAATGGAGAAAATCAAGTTGTTTCAAAGTCTTTCGCTGTTACTACTGCTGATGCATCTGATAAACGTCAACAAACAATCCGATTCAACTTCATTTACTTCAACTCTAGCAACAACTATTACTGTTGGTGGAAACTTCGACTTGTATATAGTTTTGTTTTTCTCTTTATTTTTATTTATAAATATTTTTGAAAAAAAAAATACAAAAATATAAAACCTATAAAAAGAAAATACAAAAATAGAAAATATTTCAAAAACAAAATATAAAAACAGAAAATTTCAAAAATACCAAAAAGAATCTTCTCGACATGTCTCTTTGAATCGATAACATTTACGTACCTAGAACTGACACGGGTGTGTAAATGAAGTTCGAGCAAGAGTTCAAACGTTTTAAAACATGTCAATTCTAATTTTCTTAATGACTTATGTACATTTCAGTGCATAACTCGGACTTCGATATAAGAAAAGTGTATCTTATCCTGCCAACGAGAAAGTTAATTTTCTCGGTCTTGAGCTATTATACAAAACATTCAAAGTTTTGAGCTCATGACAATGGCTTACAGTTACTTCAGACTGTAACCCGGTCCTGAATGTCATAGGGAAGTGTACGTTTCAGTGCGCTTACTCTAAAAATAGAAGAGAAGTCTTCTATCATGTGGTTTTTCAAAAATTTTGAACACAATTTTTCAAATAGAACTGTAAATGTCATAATCTTGTGCTAATATAATTTGTGGTATCTTATTAATAACTAGAATATTATTTATGGCATCTTTAAAATTGTGTGTTCAACACTCTCTTCCTCAGATAATTTCTCAAAATTGTGGTACTAAAAAATGTCATTTTTATGTGGATCAATTTTGAGGGGGAGCTTTTAAAAACTAAAGCCTTTGATGTATTTTGGGTACATCTCATAAATGTTAATTTTATGTATCCAAAAACATTCAGTGAAATTAAAATTGTGGTATTTCAATGTCAAGTCAATACTCACTGTTCACCAAGGCATCTAACTCCATCTTCAACATATTTGTGGTGTTTTCCTTTTAATGTAAAATTTTCAATTCTGTGGTATCTCACATATATTATTAAAGAGGAGCAATCAGAAAAAGTTCACTAATTCATGCAAATTTGTGGCAACATTTTTCTACTCATGACTCTTTTCATATCTCTAATTTTAATCAATTGGTATTTCAAATACTAAGAGATTTAATATTTTAAATAAGGGGAGAAAATATGATTAAAATACGACCTAGAAGAATGTGATTTTTAAGACTCTAAGTGCATAACTTCTACCCACATGTGCGAAACAATTTTGAATCTTGATGCACATGTGTAAGGGGAGTATTTCAAAAGAATAAAATTCTCAAAGTGTTAAAATGTCTTGGTTTCTATCAAACACTTTGATTGATTTTCAATAGTTTTATGGTTTCGATCACTATACTCAACAACCAATTTACTCACAACGTCAATGAAGTCATAATATGGTTAGGGTTAGGTTTAAGTCCTATGATCCAACCAGAACCGGAGGGATCTACCATAGACATTCCATAGTTATTAGAAGTCCTTAGGTATGATTGGAGATGAATGAGAATAAGGAAAAAATGTAGACTAAGGCATGAGTTAAGGCATAAGTTATCACCAAAACAATCACAACATGGTGGTAGTGATGACGTTTTGGTAAACATTGAAGGGGTTGAAAAATTAAAAAGAAATGTATGGATAAAGGGTGAAAAGAAAGAAGCCCTCCACACACTTTAGGCAGAAACCGGGTCAATACATAATCTATCAAAATCACAAAGATGATTGTTGGTATTGAAGAAAGCCATCATGGACCCAGTGATGCAATTCACAACCCTTCCTAGACATTTGAGTTTCTCTCAAAAGAGACTTGTCTCATTTGTCACAGAGATACACACGTTATCTATTGGCATCTTACTCTGAGACTGTTGATATTGAAAAGGTGGTAGTCAGCTCCAGCCTCCGATTACTAAAACCAAAGTGCACAAATCGAGTCTCGAGTCAAGAGAGATCAAATAATATAAATCTCATTAGGACACAATGTCAAAATACACTTTTTGTAACAATCCATTATTTCAGGTCATTTCCCGACTCAATTATTACCATTATTTATAACTTTTCATATTTTATTTTTATTGGTTACATAAAACGGTTACGTTTCGCAATAAAATACATTTAGGCATACCCGAAAGAACCAATACCCACATATACTCAAACAAATACCCATTTTTATACCCAATACACAAAAATTAAACAATTTCCCACTCTTGATATGTGGCCGCATCTAATGATTTAAACACAAACAAAAATTCAAGCTTCACTTTATAATACCACACATGCTAAATTGATTCACTAAAAGTCTCATCCCTCCTCCTAAGGAGGAGGAGAGCACTTGTACCCTCATTACCACTTTTTAGACATGGTTTTAGTTGGTTGTATTGTGAATACTACTAGTATATATAAATGTACCTAGTGAGCGATAACAGATACTCTTTTAAAATTGCAAGTAAACTTCACACAAACTCTCTCTTTTCCCTCTCTTATACCCACGGCTGATCTAGAGCATTTAGGGTGTTCATACATTTGATTTTTCAACTATACAAGGCTCATTAGTTATAATATCTAAGGTGTTGCAAGGTGGTTTGGAAGATTGGGTGTTAGTTTGTAAGGGTTTGATTCAAGAAAGTAAGCTAGGGGTTTATTGATTAGGGTTTCAATTTGGGTTTGATTTCTAGGGTTTGATCATGTGTTCTTCATTCTCATACACTTCTTTAAGGTTTATCTAAGCCCTAATCTTTCCATTTATTCAATTACTTATTTTACATACTTATTATTATGTTAATCACCACCTAGGTTTGTTTTTATGATTTATGAAATATTATAAGCTTATGTGAAATTCGAATTTATATATTTATATTATGAAATAATGTTAAAAATATGATAGAACACAAGAAAAATACCTTATATAATTGTTGGTTAATTTATAAGTTTAGTTATAAATTAATTTGTTAAAAGTTTTAATTATAAAGTTATGTACAATTTAGCATGAGGACTTGATACTTGGACAATCATTATGGATAAATTAGAGGACCCAAAATATGTATGACATATGGTATAAAGCATTGTAAAGGACTTGTACAAATTTGAACCATGAAATAAGTTATAATATTAGATTTATAAAACACATATATAAAACCTACTGCTTTTAATGCTACTGTTTGATTTCGAATTCTTATAAATATTGGAATCATTTTATTAAAATAGTACATTTTATAAGGATCGTAAGCATATAAAGAACTCAAAAAACCGAGCTATAACGAAGAAGTTATGACATTTACAAGTTTACGATAATTAAATATATAAAAGTGTTTTTATAAAACTTGTTTTATAAAAACCCTTACTGTTTCAGGTCTGGTAAAATAGTTGAAATATTTTATAATGATAGTACTTGTCATGAGGATTTCAAGCATATAAGAAACTCGAAAAACGGAATTAAAACGAATAAGTTACGAGTTTTGCAAGATTTAAGTTTATAAAAACATTTTTATAAACTGTTTTGACTTTTCTGAGTTGACTCAGATTTTTATAAATTCAGTAAGCATTTTATTTACATTTTTTATCTCGTCACAAATCTATAGATGTAAAGAACAAGCGAAACGGAATTAAAATGACTAAGTTACGATGTTTACAAGGTTACAACAAATAATTATATAAAAGTAATTTTATAAAATTTACATAACCTATAAAGTTACTGTTCATTAGTATCTAAAATATTATAAATATAATATTTTGATAGATTTTCTTAATACGAAACCGTGGACATAAAAAACGTATAAACGGAGTTAAAACGATAAAGATATAAAGTTTATAAGACCTTATGCACTATTTTTATACTTGTACACTATTTTTATAAAAATAATTAAACTAATTATAAAATATCATTATATAATCAATAAAAATATTAAAACATATATTTTTAACAAATAATACACTGTTGAACAAAAATAATATTTTCTTTACGGATACAAATACATATACCTTTATTTAACAAAGTACGATTTAAATATTATTTCAACATTTTAAATTAAACAAGAACTATTAGGTGGTGGTGTAACTATATAACATGTGATATTGTATTTATATTAAATACGTTATACTCATACGGCCTATAATTAATTAGGTTGCATTCGGATTCCCGAGACGATTCACTTATTTGATTTAAATAATCAACACATTCACTTGAGGTGAGTTCATAGCTCCGCATTTTATACAATTACAATGATTTACAACATTGGGGTGAGAAACATGCATTGTTTTACGATTGGACGCAAGTACATTTTTATACAAATTACGAGTTTGCCTAAGTAGCTATAACCCACTATGCCCATGAATCATGAATTGTTAATTACTAGATTGTAAGCGCGAATGCTATAAATAGATCTATTTAGGATTGACATCCCCGTTCGGGTGAGTAGCACTCACTAGTTTCGGAGGTACCGAAACGACGAATGTATACCATGTCGGAACAATTTGGATGTTGCAGGTTGAACATCTACACGGGCACATTATTTGCATTAATTTGCATACATATATGTTGTAGCTTTAGTGTCATGAGTTTAGTGCATTTCGTAATTACTTTTGTGATATTGTATTCGTTACTTATCATACATTTAGAAATCTTACAGTCCTACTTTATACTTACTTAAACATGTGAATTCACCAACTTTATATTGACGTTTTAAAGTATGTTTTTCTCAGGTCAATAGGGTACGAGAAACAAGGATACATTGGTGGTCACCATTTTGGAGCCATTACTATAAAGATTTGGGTGCATTACATTTTGGGAATATCTGTTATGTGTTAAAATCTTTACACTTTCACGGATGAACAATTTAAGCTTCGGGCTTTTGTAACAAACAAGTTTATTTAATCCAATGTATCATTTTTAAACTACTCATATAGAGGTCGTTCTCATATCTTGTGCTATTGATCTATGAAGTAACACTCTCAGACCCATATTCCGCTGCGACCCTATTTGGAGGTGTTACAGATTGGTATCTAGAGCCAAGGTTATAGAGAACCAAGTCAAATGTTTTTACTTGGACTATAACCGTTTTCAAACATTGCATCATACAAAGTTTTTCACGGGACATACATACACTATTGAGTTGCATTAGTTGGTTAGATTAGATGCTTTCATGATCTATATACGTGTTTATATTATATTACATATATACTATATTGGTCTTATATAATATACTTATATAAGTTTATTTTATTGTTTCAGCAGTCATATCTTCATCCACGGTTACCTACACATCTGTCTACACTGATTCCGAGCCATGGAGATTCTACGGGGGATCTGATGAGGAGCCGTCTGACGTAGGTTCTCCAGGAGTCATCGTATACGGATACGATGGACTCCCCATGCATCCGGTAGCCCCACCATCTCCGGACTATGTGCCTGGACCTGAGCACCCACCATCTCCTGATTACGTGCCCGGTCCTGAGCACCCACCTTTACCTGTCTATTTACCATATGTACCTGAGCCTGAGTACCCAAAGTACTTGGTACCATTTAAGGATGAGACACCTATAGAGAATCAGCCTCTACCAGATGAAGCTTCACCTATAGCCCTATCCTCGGGCTATGTGGCTGACTCTGATCCGAAGGAAGATCCGAAGGAGGACCCCGAGGAGGATCATGCTGACTATCCTGCTGATGGAGGGGATGGTGATGATGAGCCCTCCGATGATGACGATGATGATGATGATGATGCGGATGACGAGGATGAGGAGGCCTCCAAGGATAAGGATGATGGCGAGGAAGAGGAGGAGCACCTAGCTCCGACCGACTCTTCTGTTGTACCTGTCGTTGACCCTGTTCCCTCAGCTAGGGATACAGAGGCATTTGAGACTGATGAGTCAGCACCTACACCACCATCACCTAAATCACCTCAGATTATTGTACCACCCTCCCAGACTTAACTCCGTAGGGCATGGAAGACAGTAAGACCCCATACACCTATAACTTTTCCATCTAAGGCAGAGGTTGCTAGACTTCTTGCCTTACCTACTCCACCACCATCTCCACTCACTCCATTATCATCTCTGTTACCCCAGATTCCCTCACCACCACTACCTGTATCATCTCCACCATTACCTCTACCATCACCTGCTGTTGATAGTTGAGGCACCGCTAGGTTATAGAGCAGCCGGGATTAGGATGAGAGTTGTATCACCACCCTTATTACTTCCATATACTTCCCATAGGACTGATATTCCCAAGGCTGAGATGCCGCCTCAGAAGAAAGCTTGCTTTACTACTCCCGCTTCCGGATTCGAGGTTGGGGAGAGTTCAGCAGCTGGTGCTGCTAGACAGCCAGGGCCTACTCTAGAGGCTGACCTTTGGCGAGACAGGGTTAGGGAGATGGGTTATGGGATTACAGACACTTGGGATGAGATAGTTGAGGCCATGCTGGAAATAGCACCGACCACCTTGGAGGGGGTCAACCAGAGAGTGACAGAGCTTGCTACTACTGTTAGGCAGGACACTAATGAGTTTTATGTGCGATTCGAGGATGCACAGGACGACCGAGATTTTCTGAGAGCCCGAGTCAACACACTGTTCAGAGATAGGTAATTTCACCTCCACACAGTTATGCTTTTGGATAGAGAGGCGACGTATGATCATAGGGCATGGACTAGTTCTAAGGACAGGAGTGCAGCTATAGAGGCCTATGTCAGGACACTTGAGGCACATGTTGCGACATTGATGGCTCAGACTTCATCACTTTAGACTCAGTTGACTACAACACTTGGATGTATTCAGACACTAGAGGCTAGAGACCTAGAGCCTCAGGATGAGCCAGCTGAGGCTGGCAGCAGCTGTTAGTCTTGTATCATTTGTAGCTATCCTATATAGCCTATTAAGTTTTATGGGTTACTCCCAGCTAGTAGGCTGTAGTGATTTTTGTTTTATCTTTTTAGCTATCATTATATGGCATGCTAAGTATTATGGGTGACCCCCAGCTAGCACTACCTTAGGACCGTATTTTTCATTTTGTATCTCATAGTACCGATCATGTTGTAATCAGAACTATCATGTATGATGTTGATTTATTTATGTCATTTTTGATTTCACTTCAGTTGTATATTTCACTGTGGGTTGTGATCTCATTTTATTTATTATGCATATGTCAGGTTGCGTTTATGATTGTATGAAATCTAACGTGTATTATATTTTCTTATGATTTTAAAGAAAATGCCACCAAAGAGAAGAACCACCAGAACATCTACCCCTACCACACGTATGACTGATGCTCAAATTAAGGCACTAATAGACCAAGGTGTTGCTGATGCATTGGTAGAACGTGATCAGAAATGTCGATGACAGCCATGATTCAAGACCTGGCGGAAGGAGACAGGTGTCTACTGTTTGTGAGTG
This sequence comes from Tanacetum coccineum, assembly GCA_026074375.1. Taxonomy (NCBI): domain Eukaryota; kingdom Viridiplantae; phylum Streptophyta; class Magnoliopsida; order Asterales; family Asteraceae; genus Tanacetum; species Tanacetum coccineum. The sequence continues at coordinate 27,393 of BQNB010015470.1, forward strand.
CACTTACACTGATTTACTAAAGTGCCAACCTATGAATTTCAAAGGCACTGAAGGAGTTGTCGGTCTGACCTAATGGTTAGAAAAGATGGAATCTGTTTTCCATATCAGCAACTGCACTGTCGCATGTCAGGTCCAGTTTGCAACTTGTACTCTTCAAGGAAATGCCTTGACATGGTGGAACTCCCACGTTAGGGCTGTCGGGCATGATGTTGCATATGCAATACCATGGAAAACTTTGAAAAAGATGACGACCGATAAATACTGCCCAAGGAGTGAGATCAAAAAGCTAGAAACTAAAATGTGGAACTTAAAGGTAAAAGGTACCGATGTGCTAAGTTATAACCAATGTTTTCAAGAGTTGGCATTGATGTGCGATATGATGTTTTCTGAGGAATCGGATGAAGTTGAAAAGTATGTCGGTGGTCTTCCCGACATGATTCATGGAAGTATGAAGGCATCGAAGCCCAAGACAATGCAGGAGGCAATTGAGTTTGCAACTGAACTGATGGATAAAAAGATCCCCACTCTTGCTGAACGTCAGGCTGAGAATAAAAGGAAGTTTGAGGACAGTTCAAGGAACAATCAAAACCAACAGCCATTCAAAAGGAACAATGTGGCACGGGCTTATACTACAAGGCCTGGGGAGAAGAAACCATAGGGAGGATCCAAACCTCTGTGCCTCAAATGCAACTACCATCATGATGGACAGTGTGCTCCTAAATGCACCAACTGCAAGAGGATTGGTCATTTGGCCCAGAACTGTAAAAGCCAGCATGCTGCTGCCAACAACAACCAGAGAGCCCAAGCGGCAAATCAAAGAGTTCTCACTTGCTTTGAGTGTGGAGCTCAAGGTCATTTCAGGAGTAATTGCCCGAAGTTAAAGAAAAGAAATCAGGGAAATCAGGCTGGAAATGGTAATGCTGTAGCAAGAGCTTATGCTGTGGGCACTGCCAGGACAAACCTAAACTCCAATGTTGTCACAGGTACGTTCCTCCTAAACAACCGTTATGCTTCGATTTTATTTGATACTGGTGCCGATAGAAGTTTCGTATCTACTGCATTTAGTTCTTTGATGATATCATCCCAACTACACTAGATCATGGTTATGATGTCGAGTTAGCTAACAGTAGAATAATTTGGGTTATACTCATAAGGGGTTGTACTTTGAATTTTCTAAATCATCCATTCAACATCGACTTAATGCCCGTAGAACTTGGTAGTTTTGACGTCATAATTGGTATGGATTGGTTGTCAATGTATCATGCCATGATAGTTTGTGCCGAGAAGATCGTTCGTATTCCTTGGGGAAATGAAACATTAATTGTTTGTGGTGATGGAAGTGACAACAGACACGGGTCCCGATGAAACATCATCTCATGTACCAAAACTCAAAAGTACTTGCTAAAAGGATGCCATGTCTTTTTGGCACATGTTACCACGAAGAAGGCGGAAGACAAGTCGGAGGAGAAGCGACTAGTGGATGTACCTATTGTTCGGGACTTTCCTGAAGTTTTTCCTGAGGACTGTCGTGTATTCCACCAACCCGCCAAGTGGAATTTCAGATCGATTTAATACCTGGTGCTGCACCTGTAGCACGGGCGCCTTATCGATTAGCTTCGTCCAAGATGAACGAATAATCAGATCAACTACAGGACTTTTCCGACAAAGGCTTTATAAGACCCAGTTCCTCACCTTGGAGTGCTCCGGTCTTGTTTGTCAAGAAGAAGGATGGATCATTCCAGATGTGCATCGATTACTGAGAATTAAATAAGCTAATGGTGAAGAACCGTTATCCGCTTTCAAGAATTGATGATTTGTTTGATCAACTTCAAGGGTCGAGTTTCTACTCGAAGTTCGACCTGAGATCGGGTTATCATCAACTGAGAGTTCGTGAAGAAGACATGCCGAAGACCGCTTTCAGGAATCGTTATGGCCATTATGAATTTCAAGTTATGCAGTTTGGTTTGACTAATGCACCTGCCGTGTTTATGGATCTCATGAGGGTGTGCAAACCATACTTGGATAAATTGGTGATTGTCTTTATTCATGACATCCTGATCTACTTGAAGAGCAAGCAAGATCACGAAGAACATCTCAAGTTAATCTTGGAGTTGCTCAAGAAGGAGGAGTTGTATGCAAAATTCTCTAAATGTGAATTTTGGATTCCAAAAGTACAGTTCCTTGGTCACCTGATTGACAGTCAAGGTATTCACGTGGATCCCGCCAAGATCGAATCCATTAAAGATTGGGCATCTCTTAAGACTGCAATAGAGATTCGTCTATTTTTAGGTCTTCCCGGTTATTATCAAAGATTCATTGAAGGATTCTTAAAGATCGCCAAGTCAATGACCAAGCTTACTCAAAAGAAGGACAAGTTTGATTAGGGTGACAAAGAAGAAGCAGCTTTTCAATTGATAAAGCAGAAGTTGTGTAGTGCACCAAGTATGGCTTTACCCGAAGAAGGCGAAGACTTTATCATTTACTATGATGCTTTGATCAAAGGTTTGGGCGCTGTGCTGATGCAAAGAGAAAAGGCAATTGCTTATGCATCACGACAACTGAAAATTCATGAGAAGAATTATACATCTCATGATTTGGATTTAGGCGTAGTAGTGTTCGCTCTGAAGATCTAAAGGCATTACCTATACAAGACAAAATGTACCGTGTTCACTGATCACAAAAGTTTACAACACATCCTTGATCAGAAGGAATTGAACATGAGACAACGCCGTTGGTTGGAATAGCTCAGTGATTACGATTGTGAAGTTCGTTATCATCCGGGGAAAGCAAATGTAGTGGCTATCGCATTGAGCAGGAAATAACGAATTAAGCCATTACGAGTTCGAGCCTTAGTTATGACTATTGGTTTGGATCTTCCCAAGCAGATTTTGGAGGCTCAAACTGAGTCAAGAAAACCAGAAAACCTCAAGTCTGAAGATGTGGGAGTATGCTGATTAAAAATTTGAAGGAACCAGAAAAACTCATGAAGGAGAAGTTGGAACCGCGTGCATACGGAACACTATGTTTGAATAACAAAAGTTGGTTGCCGTACTATGGTGATCTAAGGACTCTGATTATGCATGAGTCTTTCTCACAGGTAGAATATTTGTGCATCTGGGTTAAGATAAAATATTCCAAGACAGGAAGCAATTATCTTGTTTGCCATTACATGGGGGAAAACCGAACATTTTCCAAACTATGTTAGTAGTGTTTGACGTGGTTAAAGGTCTCAAAAACTGAACACAAAAAACCATATGTTTGTTGGTGCAACCAGAGATTCCTCAATGGAAGTGGGACAATATCACTATGGATTTTGTCACCAAGCTCCCAAGGACTCCAAGTGGTTATGATACCATTTGGATAATCGTAGACCATCTCACTAAGTCTGCACACTTCTCACCAATGAGAGAAAATGACCCTATGGACAAATTGACAAAACTATACCTGAAGGAAGTAGTCATGAGATATGGAATACCAGTCTCAATCATTTGTGACCGTGACCCTAGATTTACGTCGAATTTTTAGAGGTCATTTCAAAAAGCTATGGGTACTCAGTTGGATATGAGTACGTCATACCATCCACAGACTGATGGGCAAAGCGAAAGGACCATCCAGACATTAGAAGATATGTTACGCGCTTGCGTGATATACTTTGGGAATGGTTGGGAAAGACACTTACCGCTGATCGAATTTTCGTATAACAATAGTTATCACGCTAGTATTAAAGCTTCCCCATTCGAGGCACTTTATGGTCGAAAGTGTCGATCACCTGTTTGTTGGGCTGAGGTCGGAGACGCTCAGCTCACCGGTCCAGAACTTATCCACGAGACAACCGAGAAGATTGTTCAAATCAAACAAATAATTCAAGCCGCTCGTGATGTCAAAAGGTTTTACACGATGTGAGGCGTAAGCCTTTAGAATTTCAAGTTGGTGACCGAGTTATGTTAAAGGTTTCACCTTGGAAAGGGGTTATACGTTTTGGCAAACGGGGGAAGTTGAACCCGAGATATATTGGACCTTTCCAAGGTTGTAGCCCAAATAGTGGGAACCGTTGATTACTTATAAACTAGAACTTCCTCAACAGTTAAGCAGGGTTCATAGCACATTTCATGTATCCAATCTGAAGAAGTGTTTATCTGACAAGCCATTGGTAATTTCGTTGGATGAAATACAAATTGATGATAAACTCCACTTCGTTGAAGAACCAGTAGAAATTATGGATCATGAAGTCAAGCGGTTAAAGCAAAGCCGCATCCCCATTGTTAAGGTTTGATGGAACTCCAGGAGAGGTCCTGAGTTCACATGGGAACATGAAGATCAATTCCGAAAGAAGTATCCACACCTCTTCACTAAAACCGCACCCTCGACAAGTGTCGCATCTTGAGCCTTACAGACAAGGCTCCTTTAACGTGGGAAGACTATAACAATCCGTCATTTCAGGTTATTTCCTGACTCAATTATTACCATTATTTATTTTTATAATTTTACGTGTTCGCTTTTAATTTTTATCGTTAAGTTAAATCGCGTAAACTAAAAATCATCATTCAACGTAAACGGACACCAAACAAGTTAAATTTTACGTCAAGCAAGTGTTATATACTCCCTTCGTCCCTAAATAAGTGTCCAATTTTGACTTTCGAAGTCATTTTTTAGCAACTTTGTCTGTAACTATTTCTTATTGTGTTATATAATACTTAATGCAAAATATATGAATGGATTGAGTTTTAAATATATTTTCATTGATATAATTTTCATTAAGTATTATATAACACAAACAAAACAATTTAAGGTCAAACTTGATGGAAAAAGACTTAAAAAGTCAATAGTGGACACTTATTTAGGGACGGAGGGAGTAATTATTATGAGTATAATTTATAACTTTTCATATTTTATTTTTATTGGTTACGTAAAACGGTTATGTTTTGCAATAAAATATGTTTAGGCATACCCGAAAGCACTAATACCTACCTATAATTAAACAACTCCCCACTCTTGATAAGCATGTGGCCGGATCTAATGAGTTAAACACAAACAAAAATTCAAACTTCACTTTATAATACCACACATGCTAAATTGTTTCACTAAAAGTCTCATCCCTCCTCCTAGGGAGGAAGAGAGCACTTGTATGCTCATGTACCCTTACCACCCTTTAGACATGGTTTTAGTAGGTTGTATTGTGAATACTACTAGTATATATAGATGTACCTAGTGAGAGATAACACATACTCTTTCAAAATTGCAAGTAAACTTCACACAAACTCTCTCTTATCCCTCTCTTATACCCACGGCTAATCTAGAGCATTTAGGGTGTTCATACATTTGATATTTCAAGTATACAAGGCTCATTAGTTATAATATCTAAGGTGTTGTAAGGTGGTTTGGAAGATTGGGTGTTAGTTTGCAAGGGTTTGATTCAAGAAAGTAAGCTAGGGTTTTCTTGATTAGGGTTTCAATTTGGGTTTGATTTCTAGTGTTTGACCTTGTGTTCTTCATTCTCATACACTTCTCTAAGGTTTATCTAAGCCCTAATCTTTCTATTTATTCAATTACTTATTTTACATACTTGTTATTATGTTAATCACCACCTAGGTTTGTTTTTATGATTATGAAATATTATAAGCTTATGTGAAATTCGAATTTATATATTTATATTATGAAATGATGTGAAAAATGTGATAGAACACAAGAAAAATACCTTATATAATTGTTGGTTAATTTATAAGTTTAGTTATAAATTAATTTGTTAAAAGTTTTAATTATAAAGTTATGTACAATTTAGCATGAGGACTAGATACTTGGACAATCATTATGGACAAATTAGAGGATCCAAAATATGTATGACATATTAAAGCATTGTAATGGACTTGTACAAATTTGAACCATGAAATAAGTTATAAAATTAGATTTATAAAACACATATATAAAACCTACTGTTTTTAATGCTACTGTTTGATTTCGAATTTTTATAAATCTTGGAATCATTTTATTAAAATAGTACATATTATACGGATCGTAAGCATATAAAGAACTCGAAAAACCGAGCTGTAACGAAGAAGTTATGACATTTACAAGTTTACGATAATTAAATATATAAAACTATTTTTATAAAACTTATTTTATAAAAACCCTTACTGTTTCAGGTCTGGTAAAATAATGGAAATATTTTATAATGATAGTACTTGTCATGAGGATTTCAAGCATATAAGAAACTCAAAAAACGGAATTAAAACGAATAAGTTACGAGTTTTGCAAGATTTAAGTTTATAAAAACATTTTTATAAACTGTTTTGACTTTTCTGAGTTGACCCAGATTTTTATAAATTCAGTAAGCATTTTATTTACATAGTTTATCTCGTCACGAATCCATACATGTAAAGAACAAGCGAAACGGAATTAAAATGACTAAGTTACGATGTTTACAAGGTTACAACAAATAATTGTATAAAAGTAGTTTTATAAAATTTACATAACCTATAAAAGTTACTGTTCATCAATAGCTAAAATATTATAAATATAATATTTTGATAGATTTTCTTAATACGAAATCGTAGACATAAGAAACGTATAAAACGGAGTTAAAACGATAAAGATATAAGGTTTATAAGACCTTATGCACTATTTTTATACCTGTGCACTATTTTTATAAAAACAATTAAGCTATTTATATAATATCATTATATAATCAATAAAAATATTAAAAGATATATTTTTAACAAATAATACACTGTTGAACAAAAATAATATTTTTCTTATGGATACAAATACATATATGATGAGGTGTCATTTTATACACTTTTTCGGGATCGTTTAACCCCCTAAATCATGCATTTATGCCCAAAATAGGTACTTAATCGTTCCTTTTCAGGTATTCAGCATTTGGAAGGCATTTGGAGGAAATACACGTGACTTGGGCTCATTTGGAGAAGAAACGGACAAGACTACGGACCTACACCAACATCTCTCAAGAATTTCTACTCAGAAGCTGGAGACGGCGTCACAGAATACAAGTGACGTCGTCATAACCCATCTCAAGACGGCGTCACAAGGTCTCCAGACGACGTCAGGATGTACGACCCAACCTATTATCTAGAATATTCTATTCATGACGGCGTCACGATTAACACGCGATGCCGTCACAACGATTTTCCTATATATACAAATCTGTTTTTAGGGTTTTAAGTGTGTAACTTTAGAGTAAAAGAAAGGGGCGAACCCTAGTTCGTTTAGCAGTTGTTAGGGACGATTTTAGGGCCTCAAAACCCTATTGTACTTCCTTCAATTCATGTTTTAATCAAGTAAGACTATCTTAATCATTCAATATGTCTTATTGTGTGATTCTTATCTGTTCTTACTTTATCTTTAACATGCTTGGCTAAACCTTCAATTGTATTTATTTATAATTGTATGAAACCTAGAACGTAGATCTTAGTGATGCTGCTTCTTGTGATGAATATGCATGTTAGGTCTTAGAAAACCAGCTTTTGGCTGTATCGCTGTTGATATGTCTAGGAAAACATGATTGTGTAGAAAGGATACCATCGGGTAACAGTCTTCATACTACCTTTCCCCTTATATGGTTGATCCACTCTTAATATAACACCGTCAATTTAAATCAAGATTCGGGTCCAACAATGGGGTGTTAATAATAAGTACAACAGTCATATATTATATAGAACAACTCAAAAAGAGACGTTATCAAACATGTTCCATTCCAAAAGAAAATTTCAGAGTGCAAGCGTTGTCCCAACATAAAATTAACAAGACACAAGTGTTCAACAAAATATAAAGACATTGTTTTTGAGGAATGGAAATCAAGTGTTTTAACAAAATTCATTCTTAAGCGCAACTTCCTCCTCGTCCCAAGCTCCAAGTCCTTAGCTTTGATTACCTGAGATAAACATGCTAAAAAGGTCAACAAAACGTTGAGTGAAATCCATAGGTTTATAAGAGTAAATATTAGAACACAAATATTTTAATCATAGGAAAACTTGTGGATCAAACAAGTTTTATATATATATATGCATTGAGCTCGTGACAACCGATCCCTTTGACGAGATAAAAATGTAGTTTGCCCCAAAAGATTAGGTATTATTGCCAACCACAACAAGTTTTTGGCGCCACTACGTGGGGAATAGTTAGGTTTTGATCATAGTTTAGCTTAGTTTTACTTTCTTGAATCCTTTCAAGTAAGATTTAATTTCTGCATATTAGTTTTCTCATAGTCTATATGTTCTTTGTGTTATCTGTTTCGTAACCCATTCTCGTAAACCACCATGGGAGACGAGAATCATATCCGCACTCTAGGAGACTACTCCAAACCTAGCCACGAGGGCTATAGGAATGCCATTGAGCTACCCGTAGGGAACAACGTGGTACCTCTTCGATCCGACACCATCCAGTTGGTGCAAAACGGATGCTCATTCTACGGATTTTGGTCCGAGGATCCAAACCAACACCTCAAGGATTTTCTAAAACTAGTGGACTCACTTGACCATGACGGTGAAAATAGGGAAAGAACGCGCCTGCGTTTATTTCAATTTTCCCTTCGCGATCAAGCTAGCAATTGGCTTGAACGTCTTCCAGCAGTATCCATCACCACATAGGAGGATCTTACTACCCGATTCCTTGCTCAATTCTTTCCACCGGGAAGGACCGCGAAACTCCGCAATGATATCCTGATGTTCCAACAACATCATGAAGAATGATAAGAACGATTTAAGCTCAGATTGGTTAGATCTTTTATATCTAGGATAAACAATAACAATGATTGATAACACGCAGCGGAATAATAAAGAACATAATCAAAGTTATGAACAAGGTTTTTCATTCATACGTTTTCCCTATTACCCCAACTATAAATTGGGGCTACACCAACTAACTATGGTGTACTATTCGACTCTCATCAGTCGACTTGCTATCTAACTATCTAGACTCTCTTTGGGAGAGCTCTAGTTTTCTATGGATGGATATCTAAACCAGACGTCTACATCTCTTTATATACTAGAGATGTCAAGGCTTACAACAGAAGATAAGAACAAACAATATATTTAAAACATTTAAGAATATCTTCTAATATCTTCTGTATCTTTATCTTTATAAGGAGATCTTCTGAAATCTTCATCTTTATCTTCATATTCTCCATCAGCTTGAAGATTTTTGTAATTACAATTTTAGTCCTTTTGTTTCATTTTTTTATTATTTTGTCTTCATCAAATCTAGGAATCCCACAAATTTACCCCTATTTGATGATGACAAAACAAACAAAGTCGCGTACGAACTTCCCCATAAATAGAGAAGTTGAGATGTAATCATCTCTCTAAATGAAACAAAATCTTCAATGCTTCCCCTTGATTTAAGATCTCCTTGAACATGTCACCACACATAAATAAGCTGCAAATCAATGAACCTGTAATCTTCTTCCCCTTTTTGTCTTCATCCAATAGGGGTCTTCTGTAGATATGCAACTTGTAAACACTTCTCCTCCAATGGTGCATGTAGATGGTTAAACATTTAAACAATAAGCTTCCCCTAAAACCAATATGTTTACCATCTCTTGAATCTCGATATAATCTCTATTGACTCTATGTAGTGATCACTGATGAAGAAAACTGAGTATAACGAATTAGATAAAGAAGTTGAATCTCTCAAACTTGTGTCTTATGTCTTGCATTATCCACGTGACGTCGAACTTATAAATAAATCTGTGAAATATAAGTAGACCGCAACCTCTTGACAAAAATCCTCATCTTCTATGAGACACATACTAAGTGATAGCAATTTGTGAGCATTGCGCACCTTAAGAAATATACACACACTTTTGTAGATTTTGACAAGTTTCGGTCAACACAATTAAGCACAAACAAAGTTATCGTTTAAAGTCATAAGCATGCAATACTATTATTTATGATATGATAAGACATGCACCTGTGAAACCCAACTACAACATCAAATAAGCAATAATCAACTGTCTTCGTAATCACTTCTTCAAATAATCTCCAAAACGAGCCATAAAATCAATAATTATAAACTACTTGAAAAATAGTTCTGTCCGAGATCCAAATCCATTCGAAAACCAAGTACTGTCTGATATCGGACAAGCCTAGTAGTACAAACTCCTTTGTCGGACAGCTCTGGCAGTATTAAAATCCAAGTGCAGCAGTACTAACGTATTTCATTTAGCGACACTTTATTCTGTTAACTAATCCCGCGCTATACTTGTTACTCAAATCACTTGACTCCTTCTCCCACACTATTAGTGGACAACATTTTTAACTCATTGTTGTAACCGTTGATTGATCTGTCACTAAGGCTGTCACTACGGCTGTTCATAACTCTGGTCTCATTCCTCCCATAAGTAGTGATACTTTTTCTTGTTGATGATTTTGTTGTGGACCGTCACCTATTCTGTTAACTCCTTACCCCCTGCCTGTCACTAAATCGTCACCAAACTGTTGCAATTCTGGCAGTACTAACCAACAGCGAGCAGTACTAAGTTAATTCTTCTGGCAGTACTAAACACAAAGCACCCTTAATATCTTTAAGTCCGAGCAGCATATCTCACTTTGAGCCAATCATGTTGACTGGCAGCACATACGTATATAAGAATTCATATAGGGATTAGGGTTTCAATATCCCACAAACATCACGTATGAACACACATTCATCCCATTGTTGCTTCTGTTTGTTTAAGCTCAATGAACAGGCACAACACATCATGTATGATTCAAAACAATAATACGAATTTCTCTGATACCGTCATCTAAACGAAATCACATCAGTTTAAAACTCTATTTGACAACTTGAGTTTGTGGCTTCGTCCAACTATTCGTATCGAGCATACACACATGACTTCTTCTTCATAAAAGGTCATGAACAGATCATAAAATCAATGAACAAGAAAATAATGATGATCTTGTGATCATCTATATTGGATCATTGACGAGCATAACCCTAACAAATTTAGGGTTTCTTGAGTCGGATAAAACCCTTACTATGAACTAGCACATGTCTAAAAGTAAGCCATGTGTAGCGTAGTTAGCACCTGCCTAACCCATACAGAATGATGTGTTCAGGAATTATATACCATAGAATCCGAACTCCATCATCAAAAAAATAGAAAACAATTGATACATGACCTATACAAAGACTTGGATATGAAAACACCACGAACCTCGTCCATCACCTGCTATAAACATCCTTCTTTTTTCATAAGCATATACTATTTTTCTTTGATAAGATAATCCTAAATCTAATTAGGGTTTTGTTTTTCTAATAATAACGCACAACTCGATGGTAGGTTTTTAGCAGCATGGTGCTACTAGGGTTCTTATTCACCCTTCCTGTGGGTGACTCACCATCACTAGTAAGACTTGGATCCGTTCCGAAATCAGAATGATATAAAACCATAAAATGTAAACGCACAAGATCCCATAGTAGTGACTATAATGAAAACCTAATAAAAGGTTTAGTAATTCAACACGAGCCACCAAGATCCAATACATCTTCTTTTCTTCACAAAATTCAGTACATAAACCTTGTAACCTCCTAGATCACGAGCCCACTGGCTCTGATACCAATTGATAAGAACTATTTAAACTCAGATTGGTTAGATCTTTTATATCTAGGATAAACAATAACAATGATTGATAACACGCAGCAGAATAATAAAGAACATAATCAAAGTTATGAACAAGGTTCTTCATTCATACATTTTCCCTATTACCCTAACTATAATTTAGGGCTACACCAACTAACTATGGTATACTATTCGACTCCCATCAGTCGACTTGCTATCTAACTATCTAGACTCTCATTGGGAGAGCTCTAGTTTTCTATGGATGGATATCTAAACCAGACCTCTACGTCTCTTTATATACTAGAGATGTCAAGGCTTACAACAGAAGATAAGAACAAACAATATATTTAAAACATTTAAGAATATCTTCTAATATCTTCTGTATCTTTATCTTTATAAGGAGATCTTCTGAAATCTTCATCTTTATCTTTATATTCTCTACCAGCTTGAAGATTTATGTAATTACAATTTTAGTCCTTTTGTTTCATTCTTATATTTATTTTGTCTCATCAAATCTAGAATCCTAACAATTGTTGGATCCCTTACTGAATAGATCTTGAACCTTTAGCTTGCAAAGGGTTTATTACTTTAAATAAATCCAAAGCAACAATAATGAAACACTGATTGAACACTATTGATTATGCGGAAACTAATCAACAATGCTAAGAAGAACAGTATTAAGCAAACACAAGAGATCTTCTACCAAAACTCTTACTTGTTATTATTATAACTTGAATCGTACTAGTTACAAGATATGATTGCTAGTGGTTCTCTTTTGATTTATCTATTAACTATGCATAGGGTTCCTTTTATACACTAAGGAAACCCCTAAGGGCTTACATAACTTGTGAGATTATAATGCATATCCTATTCATTATTTAACTCATACATATAGCCTAACAGCACTAACTATTATAGCTAGCTAGCACCAACTTACTATAAAATCACTTACATATTCTAGCGGTACTAACAATGTACCGGCCCCTGTACCTAACTATACTCTAAAGTACTAAAGGTTTAGTCTATTTTCTTCTATCTTTCTCGTCGTACTAAAATCGTCACTAGCAGTACCAAAGTTTGATCACAGCAGCAGTAAGTTGTAAAGTCTTCTAAAACCCAACAATCCTCTCCTAAACATGATGTTTACTTGTCAACCTTCATGTTTCTTCATCTTGAGCTTCTTGAACACCAGGAGGATGTATCCAAACACTTTACAACCTTTTAAACTTCAAACTTTGAGTAGCTTCATAGTCTTTTCAGCATCACAGCAAAAAATACCACTAAGTTGGCTATGCTAGTTTTTGGCATAACTACTGCCATAAACAGTTTGATATTTCTTACCAGTAGCCGTTTGCTCTGGAATAGACAATGCTTATTGATTATAACATGGTGCCTACATGATAACATATTGTTTTTAGTTAACTATCAACTTTCAACGATTTGAGATGTCTATACCAAGAGACGTTGGCTTTGGATAGCCAAATTTTACTGTGAAGCATGGTGAGGTTGAGAACCATATAGTTTTAGCAAAACTATCTGCTGTAAAGGATTTGAGAAGTCTTTACCAAAGCCGTTTGCGTATAACTAAGCCAGTTTTGATGTCTGTTAGACATGGTAAACTAATGACCATTTGTTGTGTGGTCAGAAAACCAACACTCAAAGATCCTTCTCACTCCCAAATCTGGACTTCAAACTCATCAATTTGTTTTTGAAATTAATATGAGCAGATCAAAAAAGCTTTCACCATTTGGATTCAGCAGTTAATCTCAACTCCATCATCCTCTCAAGAGTTTCTCTTATAAGTGGATACCTTCTTTCAGCAAGCATGTGAATTTTGGTACCATCTTCTAATGCCAAGATATGTACTCCACAGTTTTCATAGAAAGTCCAACTCTTAATAATCCATTTTTCTTAATTCTTCCAAATATCATCATCTGCAGTTTCTTTAAACATAATCCTTAAGTCTCCCCAGTGAACTAAATCAATTCCTTTAGTAGTTGTTTTTGAAAATCTCTGCATCACTAAACCATGTAGCTCAATAAAGTCCAATCTATCAAATCTTGAAACCATTTCAGTGAAAGTCTTGATATATCTTGAACTTCCATTAGCTCTAAACACTCTGTAATAGTCATGAGGTACTCTATATCTATCAGTATGTTAAAATGCAGAATCAGATTATGCATATCCTAGTCGTACCTCGTATGACTCAACCCTGTACTTGAGTGAATCTCTCTCATGTTGTCCCTGAATAGCACCCTTCAGATCATCTACCTCCTCATCATACCTCACCTACACAGACCATAAATTCTTCTTTCATCAGGCACTAAACTATCTTTAGCCGCTAGCTACTTAGTTGTTCCTATTCTTCAAGATCAGAATCAGTCTTTTGCATTTTAGACTTCTTTGTAGCTTTCATCTTCAGTCTCCTACCTGATCTTTTCTTGATGTTCTCTTCACGTTCTTCTTGCTTAACTTTGACTTTAGTGCTTTCAAGTTCTTTAGGAACCTCTTCCTCATCTATACCAGCTGCTTTCTTGTTCCTCTTTCTCATCATTCTTTTCATCTGCTTTCAGGACCCAATAGCAACAAATCTGCATCTCTTTCTGTTCCTTGATTTTATAGGTGCTTTGAATCTCTTTAAATGTCTTTTTGTTTAACTGCATTTTTTTTATTTTTATGTTTATATTACCGTTTGTTTAAGACGAGGTCATCATTAGACTCCTTAGTTGTGTTCTTGTTAGAGGTTTGTTTCTAACAGCAGCAACTCTTTCTTCAGCAAGTAACTTCTTCCTCCTTTCAAAGAATTCTGCTAATAGCTTTGACCTTTCTTCTATTGTGTACATCTCTCTCTCTTCCATTTGTAGGTCTAGCATCTAACTCTCAATAGTATCTTCTTAGCTTGGACCTTCATCAATATAAACTTGCAACGTAGTCCACAGATGCTTGATTCTGTCTCTGTCTTTCCTCTCTTTCCCTTTCATCTTGCTATGCTGGTATTCATTGTACCAGTCCTGCTATTTCAGCATCTTTAGCAATATGAGTGCATCCAGATCACTTTTCTTGACTTTCTTTACTGGTGACTCCTTCAAGACCCCTTTACCTTTGTCTTTCGGTTCTTATTGCTTTGGAAGTTGGCTTCATGTGAGAAATAGATCTTTCAAGTCTTTGAAGAATCATTAACATCTTGTAATTGACACTCCTTTTTTCTTTTGCTTTTTCTCCTTTATTCTGATTACAATGTTTGAGCCATGGTGTTACCTTCATCATCAAATATTACCTGTTGTTGTAAGAGGAGTTTCTAGGCTCAATAGCACTATCTTCTTTGCATAGCAGCATCAATATTGGTCTAAGCCAGTACTAACTTCTGGTCATAGGCAGTACTAACTAGTTCTTTAGCATTCTATTTATCACCATGCTCTTGTCTCAAACAACTTCTGATATCATCTGATCAACATTAAACCTCTCAGTTTCACCACTTTGCTCCCTCCTTATACCAGCCTTCTCAGTTTTCATGTACTCTATACCATGATCTGCATCTTGATCATCAAAGACAATACTGTCATCTAAAGTTGATTCAGGTTTGGACTTTTTCCTCCCCTGTTTGGATACAAACTCCTTCTTTCCAAATCTCTTCTTTATGGATAATCTGTTCATACTCTTTAACCATGCCCTATGGTGTGAGATGCTTGGCTTGCACTTCTTTTCCAACTTCTTGATTCTAGATTTTAGTGCACTGATCTCTGCAGCTTGTGCATCCTTAATAGACTCCAAGGCAAGAACCCTATTAGACAAGTTAGTACATAAAACAGATAATTCCTGTAGGTTCAGGACACCCTCAGCTCTGTCAGATGTGTGACCACCTGAAAGAGGACTATCATGAGGTATCTGAACTTGATCCCCTTCATTCCCATTAGTTCCCTCTAAATAATCTCTAGAGTTTAGGTGAGTGGCCGACATGGTAGATGATGTTTGGGGGTTGGTCTACTATACTTGGTTGAGTAGGAGAGGCTGTGGGTTTGAGTTTCAGTGGGTTCTCTGAACCTTCACCCTCTGCTGAATGTGTCAACATTGTTAGAAACAGAGGTGTTATTTTTCTGAAATATTTGTCCTTTACTAGTCATATTTGTGAAAACTTTCAAGTATTGTGTGCTTAGTGTAGGATAAACATCATTAAAAGGCTCACCAAACTCAATTTGATTATTTAGAAACACCATTAAAAACCTTTGATACATAAGAAATTTCTTTTTAGTATTATCCAAGTTCCTCAACATACCATCAAAAATAAGCTTAGAAAAGTTAAACTTTTGATTGCACATAACACCACACACCTATATCAACCCTACTCTGGCCAGGACATATAACAGCTAAAGCAATATTTGTGGAAAATTCATTCCAGCTGGTAGATTTTGAGCATAAACAATGTAAAATGGTATGTATCAGAAACTTCCATTGAGGAGAAAAGAGAGCTATTTGAAAAGTTAGTTTATTAAAATCACCCTCATAACCCATCAATGCAAGGTTTGAAAAATAGCTTTATTTGTTAGGCAAGCAGTACCATCAGCATCATTAAAAAGAAGAGAACTTCTTATTGATGCCTCAGTTACTACTACTGCCTTGCTATCAACAGTAACATCAATCTGCTTCACATCATTGGCTGTTTGGGAACTGGCAGTGTTCCAAAACTGTTCAATGTAGGAAGTATAGATAGGTGGACTTACAGTGAGAGCATGATGAATCGAACTAGAAGCAAGAAAGTCCACTATCTCATGAAAATTGGAGTTTCCCTCTGTCTTCTCTAAGCACGCGACCATGTTATGTTGATCGACAAACTTTAAATTCGCCGTAGAAAAAAATTGTAAATAGTTGGATTAAGATGTGGGATATGTTCGATTAGAAGAGTATCAGAGTGATGGTAAGCGCGAATTGAGATTTTATAGAGGATTTTCTTTAGGGTTTGAGCATGATTTCGACTGAATAAACTTGAGTCTTTATCTTAAAGAAAGAGTATTATAGAAGAAAAGATCAAAAAATTTCAAGTCATAGACCCCTATAAGCAAGTTGTTGGCGGAAATATCTCAACGGTTATATTTAATTAAGGAAAATCTGTTATGCTCGCTAACAGTAGTAATGGTAACAAACATCACAAACTTTTGCCTGGCAGCACCAAATTTGCCTAGCAGCACCAAATTTGTCTGGCAGCACCAAACTTGCCTGACAGCATCAAATTTGCCTGACAGCACCAAATTTGTTAGCTACCATTTATAGCCTCCAATACCAATCCAAGCAGCATCTTTTTACCCAATCCAAACATCATTTCCATCGTTAAGTACTTTTGAGCAGCACAAACTAAGCCGGGCAGTACTAAGTGTTGGCCTGGCAGTATTAACCAAACTGGCAGCACTAACTAACTCAGCACCATATGTAGCCCTCAATCTTCATTCCAATGAATAGAATGAATCCCAAATCATCATCTCATCTAAAATCTATCTGCTAACTAAAATATTTCACAAACTGTACAACAAAGTAATCTGCTGACTTGCCTCCCCTGAACTAATGCAGCTATAGATTGATCATTCCAATGTTAACCACCAAGAAATTAAATCTTGTGACATCAAATCCTTTGGTGAGAAGGTCTGCAACATTAGCATCAGTGTGAATCTTGATAACATCTATCAATCTTTTCTCATAGCAATCCCTTATGAAGTGATGTCGAATCTCAATGTGCTTGGTCCTCGAGTGATAGACAGGATTCTTGACTATACATATGGTACTCTCATTGTCAATATGGATTTTGGTGTTCATGAAATTAAAGCCATAATCCATCATCTGATTCTGTATCCATAGTACTTGCCCACAACAGTTAGCAGCTGTAACATATTCCGCCTCAGTAGTAGAATTTGCCACAATCGTCTGCTTCTTGCATTGCCAAGATATTAGTCTTCTACCAAGAAATTGACAACCACCTGTTGTTGATTTCCTGTCAAGGCTGGCGCCTCCATAATTACTGTCTGAGAAAGCTTCTAGTTCAAAAGGAGAATCCCTAGGATACCATAACCCTAGTTTGGGTTGATGTTTGAGGTACCTAAAAATCCTTTTTACTGCATTTAAGTGTGAAGCTTTTGGAGTGACTTGAAACCTAGCACAAACACAGACAACAAACATGATGTCTAGCCTTGATGCAGTCAAATACATCAAGGAACCAATCATAGACCTGTAGACATACACATCTACATCTACACCATCTTCATCTTTGACCAAAGGCTTATTTGACACAATAGGAGTAGTAGCTGATTTGATGGAACAAAAATAAAACTTCTTAAGGATGTCAGCTACATACTTGTCTTGGCTAATAAAGATTCCATCAGGTTGTTGTTTCACCTGTTAATCCCCAAAGGTTCAAATGTGGGACCTCACCCCATCAGAGCTCATCTAGAATCTTTTGTGCATACAATCTTTCAAAACTCAGTACACAAGACCACGTTGTAGGCCAACATGAGTCATCCACATACACTTAGGACTTAACATAATGTCATCTTGTTCTTTTTGATAAACATTTTTTGTTTATTGTACCTCTCTAAAACCATTTTTCAGCGGAAGGAAGAAAGTGTCTCATACCAAGCTCTAGGAGCTTAATGTAGACCATAAAGAGCTTTGATCACCTTATAAACTTTGTTTGGATGAGCAGGGTCAACAAAGCCTAAAGGTTGATGAACATATACATCCTCTCTAATAGTGCTATAAAGAAATGCACTCTTAACATCCATTTGGTAGACAGAAAATCCCATGAATGATGCAAAGGCTAAAAACAATCTGATTGCCTCAATCCTGGCAACAGGTGCAAAAACCTCATCATAGTCTTTAAAGTCCTCCTATCTAAAACCCTTGTTGCTACAAAGACTTGCTTTGTTTTTTCACAACAATACTCCTTTCATCCCTTTTGTTCCTGAAGACCCACTTTGTGCCAATTACCTTTTTCCCAAATGGCAAATCAACAAGTATCCAAACCTTCTGTAATTTGAACTGGGAGACAATTTCCTTCTTGCATCTGCTTCACCCAGACTTTCATCTTCTAAGGCTTGTGGACTATCGTCTTTGGGGTTCTTTCTTGGGAAGAGTAAAACATGCTAACAGACAGTTCTGATGGTCTTTATGATTTGTTTTGTTCTGATTGTAGATGTAGCTTACCAAAGCTTGTTGTACTGAAGAAGCCTTTTTGATCTTTCCTCTTGTTTGAACTGCTGATTTAGGATCTCCTAGAATTTAACCTTTAGGGTGATCCTTATGAACTCTAAGTGTGGGATAGGACTACATCATGCGTGTTATCCATATTGTTGAAATCATCCTTAATGCAACCCACATCTTATAATCAAGGCTCCACTGAATATGTCATCATTTGGAAATACATTAGAATCATATTCTAAGTCAGGCAATATTAGTTAATAGGTAAATCAACATTGGGGGAGGTAGATGCATCAATTGGTATTTTGTCCTCCAAGATAGTACAAATGATGATCCACCAGTATTTGCACTAGTAGGAAGTACTAGGCAGCACTAGAATTATGGCGTGTTAGCAGTAACTAACAATGGTGAATCGGAAGTCACGAAAGATGGCTTAACAGAATTAAGTTTGGTTAAATACTGGTAGCAGAGTGCCCTCTTCTTTTCTTCTTCAAAGGCTTGTCTTGTAGCATCATCTATAGCTTTAGCAACAATTTCTTGAGCAATCATCCTCTCAAGATCATCTTTCAAGGCTTGTTCAGCTTCTGTCAGCGTATGTTGTTCTTCTTTTTTAGCAACATCTTCTGAATCATGTACATCATTGTCTTTAGGAGAATTTTCAGAAGGTTTTTCTTATGCAGCTTGAACAACATCTTCTACTGAAATCCTTGGCCTATGAGGGTGATGTGGATAGCTAGTACGTTATTCCTGAGGGAGGGTCCTTATCTTTTTTCTGATGAACTTGCAGCATAACATGTTCTTGTGTACCTGCTCCCACATTAACTGATTTTTACACTAACAGGGATACTTTAGGTTTAGTGTCATTTTGTTAGAAAATCAAGATCAAACATCCAATCAGGACCACTTCCTGCCACATTTTGTTGATCTTCAAGGAAATCAATGTGCATGTTCTCTTCTACTCTTTTGGTTCTTTTGTTGTATACTCTAAAAGCCTTACTAGTAGTAGAGTATCCAACAAATATCCTTCATCTGATTTCCCATCAAAAATTACCCAAGGGATCTAAGGTGTTCAAATGGTCAAGGGGCACCCAAACGGATCTCATAAAACTATACTAGGTGTTTACTATTATTTGTTCATAAGCGTGTGTATTTTGGAGGTTTTGGTTCACTATTAACCCAAATTTAGTACATAGCATGCAGTGTTTACTGCCTTTTCTGCCCAAAATGGGTATGGGGTAAAAAGTGTGTCTGCTAGTCTAGATTCTAGCTAGCCTTAATTAGGGTCCTATTTTTTCTTTCTGCAACACCATTTTGCTATGGAGTTCTAGCCACACTAAACTCCCTTTTTATCCCTTTCTTAGCACATAATTCATTCATAGCATGGTTCTTAAATTCTATCCCATGATCACTTCTAATGATTTTAACTTTATGGTTCAATTGGTTTTCTAAGCCTCTAATAAATTTATAAAGGATCTCATTTGTTTCATCCTTAGTAGCTAAGAAAAATACCCAACTAAATCTGCTGAAATCATCAGTCACAACCAAACATTACTTTTTCTTATTAATACTTTCTACTGAGACATGTCCAAATAAGTTTATATGAAGTAATTCTAAGGGCTTTCTGATGGTTCTTTCTAACTTGGCCTTACATGAGGCCTTATGTTGCTTACCTTTCTTGCAGGCAACACAAGTGTGGTCATTCACAAAAACTTTGGAAGGTAGGCCTCTAACTAGGTGTCCCTTAACAAGTTTGTTTATATTTTTAAAATTTATATGACCTATCTCCTGGCCACAAATATAGACCTCAGATATTGTTGCATTTGCATATAAACAAAGTTATACCTCCAGAAGGACAATGTTTTTTAAATCTAACTGTATTCACCTTTTTGTTTAGGAGCTCGAATAGTACAACTTGATTTTTCATCACGAGCTTAAAGCTAGGAGACGAATAAGGCATTTCAGTGCTCAGTAAAGAGGACACTATTTTCTTGTCACCTATGTGTGAGACAGAGAAAAGGTTATAAACTTAGTTCATCTACAAATAGACTATCATAAAATCTAAATTAGCAGTTCTGAATTTTCCATTTACCCGGTTTTTTACCTCCTTTTGGGAATTCACTTCAAAAGCCACACGCTCCATTGTAATCTTCATAATCTGAAAGATAAGCTTTGTTGCCTGTCATATGGCTAGAGCAACCACTATCCACCATACTGCATGATCATGTAAACAGATCTCTGGATTGACCTATACAAAAAGTAAGAGAAATTAGTATCTCTTAGGGACCCAAGTCACCACAGACTTGGATATCCCTTTTGGGTCAACATACTCAAACTTCTTGAGTATGAAAGATCCTTTTTCTTTAGACTCATGATCCATGTAATTTCTCTTAGGCCTCCAAACCCACCTTGACTTCTTAGGAGCATATCACGTCTGACCTTACCCTGATATATAACTAATTGCTATTGTCCGCTAGTAGTCATATTTTTAACCCTGGAAGTTTTAACATCTTGTTTTAAGTCTTTGGGTCTAACAGCTGGTCTTGTGTAGTAAGACCTCTTGATTGGTGAATATGAGGCTCTTAGTCTTATTGTCCCTTCTTTCGGTAAATTGGTTCTATAGCACTACCATAGTTTGTGCTATTTTTGGGTGCAAATGGTCCTTTAGCAGTTCTAACAGGCCTAGCAGTAATAATAGGCTAGCTAGTACTAACGATATTTGTATCTGGCTCTTTTCCATGTGGCCTAACAGGATTAACAAAAAACACCTGTCTGTTTAGTGTATCCTGATAGGACAAACAGTTCTTCTTGCTTGAGAGTATTTCAATTTTATTTGAATTTTTTTGGTGAATTTACCCTTTTACCATTATCTCATACTGGTTTGACCACCCTTTGACCAGTATTGACCACAATTTTCAGCTTAGGTTTGGACTCTGTTTTGCATAAAAATCACAATCTTTTGATCAAATGGTCAGTACTCTTACAACAAGCAAGCTTTTATTTCTTAAATCAATTTCCTTCTTTCTGATACAATTTGTCCAATTTTTTCAATTGAGTTTTGACTGTTTGAGTCTCATTTGTTCTTAACAGGGTTTTAACTATGTTTACTTAGACACTGCATTCTCATCAATCTGAGTTCCATCCCCATGATGACTTTATCTCTGTTAAACTTTGGTTTAGGCACAACTGATTCATGGACTGACTTAGGTTTTTCAATGTTTACTTCATTTGTTTTAACTACAATCTCATTAGTTTTAGATTTACTAGTATTAGTATTTGACTCAATGATTTTCTTTCTAATGGCATATTCATCTAAACATGCAAATGATATGTCAGCTCTTGGGGTTAGGAAGTTCCCTGTTATAGGAGAGGGAACAACATGATACCCATCTGCTTTGGAGAACCTATCATTTGCTGGTGTGATCTCTTCATCACTTGATCTGACCTCAAAAACACTCATACTAATCTCACTATCAGTTTCAGACTTGTTACTCATTTCATCCAATTGTGTGCCATATCCTAAACCATTTTTATCTTTAGCACTCATTTGACTGTTGAGTATTTTATTAAGACCCTTGGATGATTCTTCCCATTTTTCTATCTTAACTTTCAACTCATCTCTTTCCTTAACAACTTTTTCTAGTTCCATTTTAAGGTTGTTGATTTTTATTTCTCTGCACTTAAGCTCATAGTTTTGAAACTCATATTTTTCACCCCAAGCCAGTTCATTCTTTTCATGTCCAAGAATTCTAGATTCTAGAGATTCTAAGGCTAACTCATAACCCTGAATTTCTAGTCTGGCTCTGCTATGTTTTTCTCTTTCACTATCAAAGTTCTTTTGAAGAGTTTTAAAAGATTCAAGACATTGTTTAGAACAGTTTTGTACCTCATTGTCAGAAGAACTTGATGAGCTTGAGGAGGAGATGGCCATTAAAGCATAATTAACTGGTTCATCAAAATCATTGCTCCAGTCATAGCCTCCTAGACCATCTTGAGCCACCAGTGCTTGTGATGATGGTTCATTTGTTGTTGCATTCCTCCTGCCATTATCACCATAAGATCTTTTCCCTTGGTTCCTTCCTGATTTGCATTCCTTAGCAAAGTGCCCTTTCCTGTGACAGTTGTAGCACTCAACTTTTGACTTATCAAAGGTAACATGTTGTTTTCCTTTGAAATCCAAGTTCCTTCCTGTCTTCTGAATGAATCTCTACACCCTAACAGTCAACATGGCTACTTGCCATCTAATATCCAGCTCTTCCAAGTCATCTTGATCAATCTGCTGCAAATCCTCATTATCAAGTGGAGGACTCGTTGTCTGTTGTGCAAAGAAAGAGCATACTACTTCATCAGCACCTGGAGTAGATGAAACCTGATTTGTTGAGCTAGTTCCTCCAGCAGTATTAACTCTAAAATTTCCACTGGCAGTACTAACTTTATTAGTGCTGCTTGTATTCTCAGAAGAAAGAAAAGCAAAGTTCTGAGAATTAGATGTGGAACTTGAAGACCTTTTCATATCATCTTTATAGACCGTAAGGTTGTTGTAGAGATCATCAATATCAGTCTGGTCAATGTCTGGCTTATTTCTCATGATTAAAGCAATTTGACTCCATGAAGGAGGAAGACTTCTTAGAAACTTTTGATGGATATCTTCCTTTTATACTGGAGCAGCATGAACCTCCAATTGACTTATGAGTTTTTGGAACCTATTATAAGCCTTATCCAGACTTTCATTTGGTGCAGTGGTAAAGTTTTCAAACTGATGTTTTAAAACATTCCTCTACATCTTTTTGGATTCATCATTTCCTCCAAACCTTGGTTTGATTGCAGCCCAGAGAGATTTAGCATCTGGAATATTATGAAACTTAAGGAGATATTCATCAAGTATTGCTAACAGCAAGATGCTCTTAACTCTTTCATGATTCCTTTTGGCAGTTAGTTGTTTGGCAGTCTTAGGAGCAGGAGGACCAGATTGTTCTCCTGCTGGTGCAGCCACTTCTTGGAGAACTCCATCGACAATTATATCCCATAGGTTATGATCTGTGTGGCAGATATATTATCGCATTCTCATGCTCCAAATATCATATTCTTCCTTCTTGATGATAGAGATTTTCATTGCTATTATAGTTGGTGGAGGAGAGTTTTGTTCTGTCATCTTCCTGGTTTGATTGTAAATCTGGTTCAAATAATGGAGTTCTTCTTATTCAGAGTTTCCACACAAGCTTTGATACCACTTGTTGGATCCCTTACTGAATAGATCTTAAACCTTTAGCTTGCAAATGGTTTGTTACTTTAGATAAATCCAAAGCAACAATAATGAAACACTGATTGAACACTATTGATTATGCGAAAACTAATCAACAATCCAAAGCAAAATTCGTCTTCTTTTTCTTCATAAATTCGTCAACAAAAACACCTTGTAACATCCTAGATCGAGAGCCACCATGCTTTGATACCACATGTTGAGAATCGTTTAACTCATCTAGGATAGTTTTACAGATAATATTGAATGCATGGCGAAATAATAAGAAAACAATATTATCAAACAAGGTTTTTCATTCACACGTTTTCCCTATTACCCCAACTATAACTTGGGGTTACTAACTATCTAACTATGGTGTACACCACACACCTTTACTATTCGACTCTCATCAGTCGACTATGCAATGGATGGATTGATTTTTCTAAATGCATGTACCTCCTTTTATAGCATAAGGAGTCCTAGGCTTACAAGGAAACTAATTAATATATTAATGAGAGAATCAATTAATTATCTTCTCATTAATATTCATTCTTATCTTTTGACCAAATCTTTATTTTATTCTACATCTTGTAGAACTTAATGATGACAATTTTGGTCCTTTTTGTTTCCATCTTGTTTCATTATTTTATTCATTTTGTCTCTTCAAATCAAGAATCCCAATAGTTTTCCTAAACCAAACGTGCCCATTTTGATCTTTCTAGTTCATAAGCTCTTTTGATAAGCTATAAGCTCGTAAAACTTATTTATTCTAACTTATTTTAGCTTATAGTAATAAGCTATAACCTGCAAATTACTTTTTATATTGAAAAATATCAAGATTATGAATTTTGGACTAAAATTGTAAATATTTTCATGCACAAGGGTATATATTGTAAATTTCTAAAATTTATAACTAGAGGGGCTGAAAATGTCATTATTCCAAAGTTATAACTATGAGGGGTTGTTTTGCCAAGTTCTAAAGTTAAAGGTTTAATATATATATATACTTATTATATAAAGGACTAAACTTGTAAAAGTTTATAAACCAAGGGTATATATTGCCATTTTTGCATTCTTAAAGGTATAAAATGAAATATTTTTATATTAGTTATAAAAATATATATTAATATTATAAGACTTGATTTTATTAAAACCCGACACATTTATCATTATTAATCATCGATCGACGCATTATAAAACAATTACGTTATATATTTAACGTAACTTATCATCGACTAGCTTTTGAAGAAACTTAAAATCTTATTGTATCACGTTACTAGGGAATTTCATGTGAGGGGTTTCATTTGAGTATAAGTTTTGATGAGTTTGTTAGATTTATGATTTAAAGTGTCCTAGCTCCTCAAACGTTTACTGCATTACCTCTGAATTATAATAACCCGAACAGTGATACAATATTTCCATAAATTAATAAATCAAAGTAAGATGTATGTTAAACTTTATAAAGTTTTGAAAGCATAAACAATCACACTAAGACTTGACATATTACCCTCGGGTTACGTGACGAGGCCGTTACTTTCATTTCATATACTTTTGCCATCAATCGGATTTCCCTGTTAAGGTGAGTTCATAGCCTCGCATTTTAAATCTTTTGAATACTTTATAAACTCGCGAGGGGGATACATGCTTAAACCATGAATGCAAGTGTTTTTCCAACTGTATGCTATCCAGATATATTATTGCCTAAGTACCTTCCAGTGCCACTATTTCCATATCATGAAACATTAATTACTTGCGAGTAAACGCAAATATTGTGGATAGATCTATTGGGGGTGACGACTCCCGTTGGTATACCCGTTCATGGGGTAACCAAACGCACTATATTTGACTTAATGGGTAACCTTGGCAAGTTACCTTTCCACAGGGACATTTGTTCCTCAACCAATGTCACTACGGTGATTTCCATGTTAACGTATTGATGTCATGAGCTTAGGGCAATAATACTGTTTTCTATGATAATTGTACTCATTGCAATTATTACTATCTATGGGTGTATAACAACGTAACCCACTGTCTATGATGACTTGTATTCAACTATTTATCATAAACCTATGAATTTCACTCAACCATTGTGTTGACCTTTTTAGCATGTTTATCTCAGGTAATTGAGCAACTTATGGCACAGACTTGAAGATGGCTAAATTGTTAACATTCAAACTTTATGTTTCTAGATTTTGGGACCTCTTTTTGTAAAAACTCTGATGAATAAATAAATGATAACAAAATTTTCCAAAACGTCTCTTTATGAGTCGTTTTCTATGATTATGTCTGTTGATCCATGAAGTAATACCCCAGATTAGCTTCCGCTGCTATATGTCAAAAATGAGGGTGTTACAATTGGGGCTTGGGCTTTTCAAATAAGCATGCTTATAAAATAAGCCTCGTTTGTCACGCGGGCTTATGAAGTCATAAGCCTCTGTAAGTCTCAGCCTCATAAAAGGAGCTAAAAACTTTAGCCTGGGGCTTATGAACCATAAATTACATATTTACCCACACAAATATCTAACATATACCATAAAACTCATTTAATTATATCCTTTTTAGTAATTATGCAATAATAAGCTCCAGCCCCAGCTCATTTGCCAAATAAGTTTACAAAAATACAAATTTCAATTCCAGTTTATATAATATAAGCTCCAGCCCCAGCCCCAGCCCATTTCGCCAAACATATCCTAAAGCTACTAGACCATAGAGTGTAAACTAGCAAAAAGAAAAAGGCTAAGAGGGTCAAGTGTCATAACACCATAACACCAACAAAAAAAACCCCTATAATCATAACACCAAATAACGCCACTTTTTGAGACATATTTTTTTTTTTACTTTTCTATTTATTAAAACACACTAAACACAACATATACCCGCTTTTTAAAAGAAAAAAAAGAAAAAACCAAGAAAATAGGCTGCGTTACAGCGTTGATGTGTTAACGTGGGCACCAACGCCGTGAGGGCTTTTCACTTTCCGGTGTCATAACGCCGGAAACGGCGTTGCCACGTCAGCAACGACGTGATGACACCGTGCCCTCTAAAAGCCACTAGAACATAAAGTGTAAACTAGCAAAAAGAAAAAAAGGTTAAGATCGCTTACAAATTGGGATTAAATTTAGAAGACTTACATAAATTACTAGAATTGTATTAAAAAACATATTTTACGTTGCGATAAAATATCACCGTACAAACGACCAATATAATTTAGGCCTCATATTCAAACTTATAGTTCTAGAGTAAGTGAAACCACATAGTCTTAAAAAACATTACAAATGACCAATAACATCTTATACATAAATGACCAATAACGAAGTTATACTTTTGTATTTTTAAGTATTTATGAGAGTTATTGATGTTTCGTATTATGCTAATCATTGGTTTATTATAACCTTTTAGCAGATGAATGTTCGGACAAAAACACACGGAAAAATTTTGGTCAAAATTAACCATCGCTAAGCGCAAGTATTGGGCTATTATTACTAAAATCTTAATCGATGAATTTATTTTGTCCAAAAAATAAGGCAACCATGTCATGAGAAAAGCAATCGTTGAAATAAATTTTAACGGCGATAGTTTTTCGAAAAGAAATATTCGCCTTAAAATTATGCGAATTGCCCCCTCATTGCCTTCGTTTGAATTCTTATATCCTTTAGAATTCTTAAACTCGCTTAATGTGAGCGGATTGCCCCCTCATTGCCTTCGCTTGAATTCTTATATCCTTTAGAATTCTTAAACTTGCTTAATGTGAGCGGATTGCCCCCTCATTGCCTGCGCTTGAAAATTGGATGCCCAATTATTCTAAGGAATCTCAATTCGGCTAATGGATTATGTAATGGCACGAGGCTTATATGCAAACGCTTTGATTATAATGTCATCGATGCTGAAATTGCTATCGGACAAAACGCTGGAGTTAGAGTACTGTTGCCAAGAATTCCTCTGGCTCCATCTGAATAAGACATGTTCCCTTTCAAACTAAAGAGAACACAATTCCCTGTTCGCCTTAGCTTTGAGATGATTATCAATAAAGCTTAGGGGCAAACAATTTCAAATGTGGGTGTCTATTTGCCCGACTCAGTTTTCTCGCATGGCCAGCTTTATGTTGCGTTATTTAGAGGGATATCACGTGCAACTACCAAAGTATTAGTGAAACCAGAAAAAGAGTTTGGTCAGGAAGGAGTCTACACCTTAAATGTTGTCTACCAAGAAGTTTTACGCGACGAGTAACGTGCGTTGTTGTGGAAGTTATCTCATAATGATGTAATGTTTCGCTTTCAGTCGAAAAATAATGATTTTATATGTTGTTTGATACATGTTATGAATTTATTGCATGTTACGAGTGTTTGCAATTTCATTTTGATATTTTCACGTCCTATATTGAACACTACACGAAAATTTTACCACAAATATCGTATGTCGTTAATTATCTGCCGCTAGGATTTTTCACCACTATGCGCGGGTACTCGCCTAGTATTTGTAAGTAGTGCATATTTTAAAGTAAGTTGTAGAAATATTTTAAACTTGATTTTCCCTGGTTATATCTTTTATATAATAAAGTAGACAATTCTTTACTTCCAAACAAATATTTAACAGTATCTAATCACATCTCAAATCTACCCGAAGACTTTTTGATGGATTTTTCATTGTCGGTCTGAAATTATGTTGTACAACCAAATAGAAAAACACCGAAGCACATAAAATATCATAAATTAATAAAAAGGGTTTTCTAGCTATTCATTGATGTGTTTGGAAGAATTGCATTTTTTTTCTTTTTGTTTAATACGTACTAAAAGTCTAACATTTAAATTTCTCTAAAAGGTCTTCTATTTCCATTGGACATGTATGTAATGCCTATAAATCATTTTAAACAATATAGGCTATTTTAATCTTAAAATAAGTGTTGATGAACGGAAAAATGTGTAAAACTCTTTTTATATTTGTTATGTATTAAAGAGTATACAATAGGTAATTCTTGTTTGATCCAAAAACATATTGTATGACGAAACACGAATACTTGTTTGAGTTTTTTAGCTTTTCTATATTCTATAATTATTGACGATTTTGATAACTCAACTTATGCTTTTAATATTCGATTGCGAGCTAAATATTTATATGTTTTAACACAAGTTTTCCACGTTTGTGACCTTATCTTAAGTATAGTGTATCATTTAATGCAACTAGAATCATAAAAACTATATACAATATCAACTGGCTTACCACAACGGTAAGATAACCATCCTTCCAAAGTGGAGGTCAATGGTTCGAATATAACGAGAGAATACTATCCCTTGTGCCTCGAAGGTCACATGTGCGACTACGGGCTACCTAAATGAAGGTGTTTTGTAGAGATTAGTGGGTACATTGTCGATTTTAGTTAAACTGCATAAATCGAAAGAAAAAAAAATTCGTAATTATCCTCAAACTCATATTATATATAAGATATGAATCTATTCTTTTCATATGATTTCGATAATACTTTATAACATAACTTATAAAACAAAATAAAAATAAAAATTATACATGTATTTAAAAAAACATAATGTCTAACCCCGTGCGTGCACGGGCATTAAATAAGTATTCTCAAATAAACACTGAGTGCATTCTTTTAAAACCTTAAAGAATAGTATACCGTTAACTTTTCAAGTGAAACGCGTGGGCAGCAATTGAATCTCTTATTGATTCTACCGAGTATATAAAACATATAAAAACCACAGTTACGCTCTATGTTGAACACATTTTTGTTTTGAGTTTTCTATATCTGAATGAAGAATAAAATGGTGGCGGGTCAATATATATTGGGTGTTGTTAGGACTACCTTTAGTGGTTAGTGGCATTTTACTCGATCACATTTATTCTTAATATTAGGTAGGGCTGTAAACGAACCGAATGAAAAGAATAAAGCCTTATTCATATGCGTTCGTTTAATTTTAACATAACAAAGAAATGAACATGATCGCTAAAACGACAGATTTTCTGGTTCATGTTCGTTTATGTTCGTTCATTAAACACTAAAAGAACATAAACGAACAAACATATATGAACATAGACAACATAAAATTTATAAAAAAATGTACATAATATTGTGTTTTCAAATGTTGTTTTGCTAAAGTAAAGTAACTTTAAAAGTATGTAATACAACGATACAGTAGAGGGACGAAAACAAATGTATAAGTGTTAACGAACGCATAATCGAACGTAAACATAAATGAACGGACAAGATATTTGTTCATGTTCGTTCATTTAACTAAATGAACGTAAAATTTTGTTCATGTTCGTTTATTTAATAAATAAATGAGCATACGCGACTTGTTTACCGAACGATTCATAAAATCTTCACGAAACGTTAAGTTCGTTTACAGCCTTACAATATTTTTTTTTGAACGGCAAAGATGAAATATATATAAAAAAGCATCTAGCAAGACGCTAGAAACTTCTTAAGATACAATTGAGTAACAAAAAGAATTTACATACACCAAAAAAATGGTTAAAATCAGAGACTTTAACTGCGGGGAATCAAAAAGGATAAAAAACTTTTGACACGAGGGCCGTCGGAATCGGTTTTCACTTCGGCAAAAGAAAAAACACCCCCATCCCGGAGGCCGTTGCCTCCGGTTTTCACTTCGGATGGATTTTGATGAACCCACCAAATCAAGTCCCGACGGTGACGGCATGAAAAGATGACAACCATCCTCAAAACCTGACGAAGATGCCAAAACGAAAAAAACCTTGGCGTACAGTACGCCAACCAGCGAACTTTGAACGCCAAGCTTCAGGAATAAACAAAAGTAGCTCTTACATCGCCATTTCGCTGTCGATCGGAAAAGGGTTACATAAGCCAGTCTTTCCAAGATAACTTCATATGTCCATATTGTGAAGCCTAAAATGAAGTGGATTTACGATACATTATCGATAGATCACTTTTCCTCTCACGGTTTTGAGAGTTAAACGTAGCGCTATGTCGTATCTCAAGCCACCAAGAACCAAAGTATTTAATAACATAGAAACTGTGTTTTTTCTTTTTAGAAGCATGGTCAATAGATGATCCAATCATTGAAAGAATACCAAGAAGAAGCTGAAAAAGAGATTATCTCACCATCTTAAAAACGAGCTTTACATATCAGGTAGCAATAATCGCATTCGAAGAAAAACTTATGATTAGCAGATTCAAATTGCTTGTTACCAAGAATGATCAAGAGATGGCTGGAATATCCATACCACGCGAAGAGATATTCAATCTATGCGGGAGTCGGTCCAAGGAAAGCTTCCACATAAACACATTGACCTTTCGGGGGATAGATTTATCCCAAGTAGTAGCTTTAGCATGAGTGGGTATGATTTATTTGGTCAATCCTAGATTAGAGCATTCTTTAACGGTAAAAGTACCATTAGGACCAGACTCCCAAGTTCAGTATTCTTCATTGACATCAATATTTAGTTGGGCGAATATCATTTTAACATGTCACATAAATAGGAAGATTTTCTAACACCAAGATTGGTCGAGACCAATTTCAAGACATGCCCATTATTAATACGGTAATGTATAAGACAATCTTTTGTCTTGATCAAGATGATAGGCCGATTGTTCTCTTGTAAAAAGAGGGTGGTCTCGCACTACCACTAAATATTTCTTTCCAAAATCGAATACGACGTGACTACACTGCTTTAAAACGAAAGTGTTAGATAAGATAATACCTTCGAGTGGAGAAAATTGGAGGTTCCAACAATGTAGCCCAAATGCTTGAAGGGCCTTTTTTTTACAACCATTTGTATCGAAACCTTCCTTCTTGACCATGATAAGCTTTGATGGACATGAACCAAATAGGCGTTTGGGGAAGAAAGCAACCTCCTACGCCATTTTTGAAGGTAGAGCAGGTTGAAAGCTTTAAGACTGCAATGTTTAACCCTCTTTATGAAAGAATTAGAAATAATTGGCCCTTTGACCCCAAAGCTATTTTGTTTGTATCTTTATTACCACCCAAAAAAATTTAGCCACCGAATTCTTTCCAGTCCTTGAGGGGATCCGATTCGGGTGATCTGAAAATCGTATGGTTCTGTAGATACAAGATTACCATGCATAGACTTGATAAAGCGTTCAGACGACCCCAATCGACAGAAGATTAGCTTTCAGTTATGAAAGCTCAATATGAAAACGTTCAACAAGCGTTCTTCCAGCTCGCAATAGACTTCTATTGGAACAAATGGGGAGCCAAGGTATTTAAAGGGAGTATCACCTGACAATACAACCAACATTGTAACTTAAAACTTCATCTTTATTACCCAATACATAAATATAGACTTGAGAATTAAATTAATCTTGAGACCGAGGCAAGGATAGAAACGATGGAGAACACGAATGTTTTTATAATGTTTTTAGCCATTCAATTCGTTGTAAATGATTCATTCATCTGCATAGAAAAGATGGGAAACATTGATAGTAGAGATTTTATATTAAACACCAGTAATTCAAACTATCCCAAATGTTCGCAAAAGCATTATGGAGACTTCCTATTAACAAGATGAAAAGGAAAAGGATATAGAGGGATCTTCTTTTGCCTAGACCACGCTTGCCTAAGACCAAGCTTAATGAAAACTCAGACGTGGGCTACCATTAATAAGATTAGAAGCTCTTCGAAAGAATTAGAGACAAGCTTTAATACAAGTGCACCATTTATTACCAATCCAAACTGTCGAGAATGTGATTCAAAGTAATTCCAGTCTATGGAATCAAAAGCCTTTTCAAAGTAACCACTTTTAAGAAAGTAAGGAGCTTTTTTTTTGTTTTTTTATAAACTCAATGGATTTCGCTTAGAATAACGGGCCATCAAGAATTGACGACAAAGCAATAAACGCAACATGTTCCTTGCTTAACAATCTTGGTCAATCAATTTTAGCCATAAATGTTAGCTAAAATCTTGGCAATGATCTTATAAGTGTATACAATTAAGCAAAAATAGGGCGAAAGTCGTGATTAGGTAGGGTTTTGTTGACCTTTGGAGATATAAGGTGGAAAAACGAAGGAATTAGCACATTAGGCATAACACAATGAGCAAACGAATAGTTAACAAAATCATTATAGTCCTTCTGAATTGTTGCCCCAATACTTCTTCACAAACGCAATAAGATGTAACCCAACCGGGCCCGGAGCTTTACTACTTTCACATTCTAAAACGGCTTCCTTAATTCCTCAAGGTAGTAACCTGTCTTTCAAGAGTTTCTTCGACTCCATGCAATTAAGGGAGATGAGAATGAGGAAGGTTAGAGTAACATAAACTCTATGTGAATCTTGAGCTTGGGAATTTCCTTTTAGAGAATGAAGGAAGGGCATCTTGATCAAACTAGGGTTCGTGATCCAATTTCCTTCACATCAATCATTGGTCATCTGATTTAGCCCTTTTTTGGTTGATGAGCCCATGAAGAATTTGGGCATTTTCATCCCCTTTATATCCCATTTGAAGAGCTTTTTCGAATAATATCTTTGAAGCAGAATTATCGATCTTTTCAATTTCTTGAGAAGGATGAAGGCGGTGTATCATTTGTCAGAAGGCATAGCGGATCCTCATCAATCCTTTTCTCAATTGATTAATTTTCAAGAGCCACGGTTTTTCTGTTTCTTTCCAAGTTTGATGTTGTTGCCTCCATGGTTTGATCTTATCCTTGAGGCGCGCGATACTTTTTATGACATTTGGAGATTAGAATCAAGCAATTCCCAATTCCTCCTTTAATGATGTTATCTAACCATCTCTCAGAAGCCATGAGTGATACATTTTGAACGGAGATGGGACCAAATCAGTTTTTTCAATATGAAGAAGGATAGAGGTTGATGATCAGACCATAACCTATCGAGAGCATTAATCCGAAACATTGGGAGCTGAATAGTCACATCTTCTGAATAAGGAAGCGATCAAGTTTACTAAGATTTAGTACCTGCCTTTATTCATCCAGTAAAGATTGCGTCCACAATTAGGATGACTCGACTAACACCTGTGGAATCAATGAATGAGTTTAAATTGATCAGCTTCAATTACTATTCAAAGTAGTACCAATCCTTTCTTGTGCGTTTTTCTGAAGCACTTATGGTCTCCAAACATTATATAGGACGCCATTATGGTGGATGCATGAAGTATGTGAGTCTATATCCATAAGGCAACAAGTTTAGAAAACATGATACTACGTCTGCTGGGCCTAAATATTCACATGAAACAGTCTCTCCCAATACATTCTTCCAATTCCCTTGATTATAATAAAACGAGTCGTCACACACAATAGAATTCTTAGAGTACATTTTGGGGGTCCTCTATCAGAAATAAGGAACACCTGAGAGACCAGAGTCATACATACAAGCATAATAAAATAGCATAGTTACCACACACAGATTTTAATTCGAAATAGCTTCATGTGAGTCATTTTTGATTCTTAAAATCCAAGAAAATGCAACTATTGTGTTTAAGGAAAAGGTCTTTATCCATGCGGTTTTATTCTTTTCCGCTTTCCACAACACTTATATATTATTGAAAAAATATTCATTTGTCAACATGTGAATACGATTCCTTTGGAATCATTTTTGTTTAGGAGTTTTTTTTCATCCTCTAACATTCATAAAAACCAAGTAATGAGGCCCAATCAATGATTTGGTTGGAGTTCACTTAAAGGGAAAATCTTTGTTATTATTTTTTTTTTTTTAAGTCTTGCAAGACGATGTAGAACAATTGCCTAGGTGATGAAAATTCTTTTTCAATTAACTCAAATCCAGAAGTGGTCTACTTAAATCGAAGAAATTATCATTTGTTTTTGAATTAGTGGAATTAAAATTGGTGTCTTTCTTCCATTTTTTTTCTTTAGAGTCGATGAATACCTATTTTCACCATTTTTTTGTCCCATTCGGTACCAGTTCATTGTCAAAAGCCTCTGTTCATCCATATTCTAGGTAGTTTTGTTTGGTAGTATTTCAAAATTCATCAATCGGTGCTCGAACTCATTTTGTTTCGTTCGATCTGTTACATGATCCACCTCCTTTAAATCGTGGTTGGAGGAAATGTCATTGTAGTCATCTTTTATTTTTGTACTCCATGATTCAATTTCTTGGACCGAAACCTCAAAAGACTCATTCTTGATGTCGACTTGAACAGTTTCCGAGAGGGTGCCCCTCTACTGCACAAAAAAAGAAATAATTTATTCATACGATTGATAAGAAAAAACAGTTTTTTACTGTTTTATGCTTTGTATTTTTTTATCTTTTCATATTTTTTACTTATTAAACTTTATATTTTATGTTTCCTACTTTCAATTTTATAATTTTATAATAAAAACAAAACTAAAAATTTAAAAATAAATAAATAAGGAGGGGCAGTATCCATTTAAAGAGGGTATTGATAATCCTGGTACCTCTTATAGGTAAATCTTAACTATCGTCTTGAAACACAATCATATGCTAAAGTATATATGATGTTATTTAAATATCAGTTAATGCTAAAGTTTGTATAACCATGCGTGAAACCAAGATTAAACATCGCTGTAAATGATCAAGGTTATAATAATGAGAGTAAACTGATTTCATAAGATTTCAGTTAGTCAAACCATGTATTCATGTAAAATTTTAAAAATGATGCGATGCAAAAAAAAAATAGTTTGTAGATTATAAGGAGGCGTAAGCCAAGTTGTTAGTTTGCCTGAAATTGCTTAAGGTTCATCTATGTTTGTTCATAATTAAGCACTAAAAGAACATAAACGAACGAACACACACAACATACAATTTTTAAAAAATGTACATAATGTTGTGTTTTCGAATTAGTTTGCGTAGAATTGCTTAAGGTACAATAATAAAGACACACACCCAACTACCCCACGTTCATTATTTGGTCAAGCTATTTGTGAGAAACTAGTAATTATTTTGGTTTGTTCGTTACTGGTTTTGATCTTGTAAGCTTGCCCCTTATTATACTCGTAAAACGAAGGTGTTTATTTGTTAAATATAGTTTATGTGCCTGGATTCGGTGTACACCTACTAATATGATAGTTTTAGTTTCATACTTTCAGTACTTGATGATATGTGGATGATTTTTTTGTGATAGACTGTTTCTTTTTATATATTACCCAATCCCACGCTACATCAGTTACTCTTCTTTTTATATATATTACCCAATCATAAAGCTTTTAAAACGGTCGAACCAATGAACCGGGATGAAAGTTGGTTCGATCTCTGGATCTGTTTTCAAAACATTGGTAATGATATTGTTTCCATAATTGATGACGTATATTAGGTATACCAAGCCTCCGGGCTTGGGTCACACTGCCACTTGGACTTCTGGGCCCAACGTAGCAGTCATGGGCCGAAACTAAACCCAATCCGGCACTGGTAACGGCCCGGACACAGCAAAACGGACGCAGACCTAACTATAGGCTATTTCGTCCGCGGAAAACACACGCATCCGTAAACACGATTACTGCGGAACCTTGCCCGACAAGGGACCCACTACGACCACTAACGAAACAAACGAAATATTAGGAAACCCTAATATTTCACTCGCTTATAAAAGGGACCCTCTGACACAATGAACAATATGATTTTCTCACTCTACATACGTACACTTTCTCTCTCTACATGTTTACTTACTCTCACACCGGAGTCTAATCGTGGGGTCCGTCCCCACGGTAAGGCTAACGGTTTTCATTTAATTGTGCAGGAAATCATCTCACCTCTCTTGCTCTAGTACAAATCTCATACCCAAATCATTCGAAGGCCCGGCCCAACGAAGGATTTGAGCCCTATTTTAAGCCCGACACTTATTTTGTACTAACAAGTGGCGCCATCCGTGGGACCTTAACACAACCACGTTTTCTAAAATACTAATCACGAGCACTCGCGAACAGCACACCCCAACCATTTCCACGTCCGCCGTGCGGAACACCGGAGGAAGAAGTGGCCCACAAGGTCTCGAGGAGCCTACGTCTGACGAGGTCCTAAGAGAACTGTGCGACAAAAACTACCACCAACTGTTGCCGCTCATCGCTAAAAAAATGCAAAAAAAAGAGAGCAGCAAGATAAGCTCAACGCAGTAAAGGCACGCCTACTCTACGGTGATGAATCCGAAAGAAATCATGAAAAGTCGCATTACTCCGAATTTAAGACGCCAACTGCCCAGACAGAGCCGAGAAGGAGGCATGGAAATAAGCACTCCCGAAGCCCGTCACCAATTGCCAGTGTCTTCAGAAGACTCAGACGAAACAAGCCCCCTTCACCTGAGCCCAGGCCACAGAAGGAGGGTGGTGTATTCAATAGGTTGGGGGAAAAAGAACAAAGCGCATCCGCATGTTCTGACAGCTGCCACCAGAGTTCCCACGTTAAGGGAACCGAGGTGCAACCAAGGAAGCATCATCACAGGGGCACATCGCCCCGAGGAAACAGCAGATATTCGGAGAGTGAAGACAGCAAGGGAGGTCACTGGAAATCCAAATCAAAGAGGCATAGGTCAAACACCTACGAAGATGATCTCTCTCAGCCTTGGACGTGTGAGGAAAGAAACTCTTTCACACCTCGTATCCGGCATTTTGATTTCCCAAGGACAAGGATGCCTAGCCATGTTAAGACATATGACGAAAGTGGGGATCCGGAATACCACTTAAAGCTATTCCAGTCTGCTGCAAAAACAGAGAGGTGGGCAATGCCAACGTGGTGCCATATGTTCAACTCAACGCTCACTTGAAATGCTAGGGTCTGGTTCGACAAACTCCCAAAAGAATCCATTGACAGCTATGAAGATCTAAAAGCAGCATTCAGGTAAAATTATCTCTAGCAAATAAAACACATCAAGGATCCAGTGGAAATACACCATATCAAGCAAAGAGATGGAGAATCCATGGAGGACTTTATAGAAAGATACAAAGCAGAAGTCTTGGACGAGGAAGGAGCGCCGGAATGCATGAAGATCTCCGGATACATGCACGGGATAACCCACCCTGAGTTGATCAAACGTTTATACGAGAAAATCCCGAGATCAATGGACGAGATGTACAGGGTGACTAAGTCTTTTCTGCAAGGGGAAGTCGCCGCATTCAGTCATAGTCAGAAAAAAGCACCCGCGCCGTGGAGGCAACCAGAAGAAGGAAACAAGCCAAATTTCAAAAAGGGTTTTAAAAACAAGCAAAGGTCGGATCGGAAGCCAGATATGTTTTCACTCCTTACAAAAACCCCGAAAGAAATTTTCACTTTAGAAAATAGAAAATTCAAGGCTCCACCGCCAATGGTAACTCCTGCGGAAAAAAGGGATCCAAATAAGTACTGTGAATTCCACGCGAATACGGGGCATAGCACGGACGAATGCATGTAGCTGAGGAAGCCAGGTAAATTGTCGCAATTCATCAAAGAATTAAAACAGAACGACAAGCCAAAGGCACAAAAGAAGGGGGAAACGGCCAGAAAAGACAAGCTCCTAGCCATCTTGATGATTCAACCGTGGGAGAGGGTAGCCAAACAAAGGGTCACCCAGAGCTTCTCTCCGGAGATAGTAATCTCTTTTCCGTCTTTAGGAGAGGAAGATGAAACAAAAGGACCAATGATCATCGAAGCTGAAATAGGAGGCACTTCGTACATCGAACCAAACTTAGAGGTCAAGCTTTGTTTTTTACTTAGCAATGCGTCAATTTGGGATTCGGTTCTAATTCAAATGGGTCAAATTATCAAATTTAGCTAAACCGGGAACATGTCAAATGGGTTAAAGGCTGCCCAAAATATATTCTTGATGTAACAAGGTTTTATGGATCTCAGTGAGCTGGGTGCCCTTTGTTCCTTTTGTTTAATGTGCTTCCTAGACATAGGGGTATGTATTGACTTTGTAGTTCTTAGTCCTGGCATCATGCTACATGGGTTGTCTAGACACAAAATGCGATGATGATTGGTTATGTCCCAAATGTACCAATGCCATAAATGGCATGACCAAAATAAGCAAAGGCAAGTAAACAGATCCACCCCATGTGAATGTACATCTTCATATGTACATTATGAGTTTTATCTGTTCTCGATTTCGTGATAATTGATAAACAAGGGCATATTATTTTTGATATTTTAAGGAATTTAGGGTTATTTTAGGATTATAATTTTTTTGCAAGCATAGGATTTTGTTGAAATCACTTGTGTTACTTTTATGTCTAGTGTTAACTTTGTGTAAACGTGATTTCTATGTTTCAATATTTTACTATTTCCCTGGAGCAAAAACGGTTTGCCGGAGTAACAAGTGGCAGAGGTCGTGATGATATATTGCGCGCCAAGCGTCATTTGGTTGATCTTGCTGGCGAAGAAAACAGGAGCTAATGGGACGCGGAAGGTAGGTAGATTAATGTTAATAATTGAAGTGCTTACATTACCAAATCCTCAAAACACATCAAACTGTGTTAATGTCCCTCTTATGAAAAACACAGTTTGACACAACACAATTACACGCTCATAAATGATAGGGGTTCTTTATGACAATGACAGGTGGTGAGCTATGATTCCCATACAAATAATGTGATGGCGGGGGTTCCAGTGTGATGGAAAATGTCTGTGGGGTTCTCGGTAATTTCCTTTAAAATAGTTCAGTGGTTGGGTATAGGATGTTTTATTTATTGTGACATTAGGAAAGTAAAAAAAATAAAAAATAATACTAATTACACCACATGGTTGTAGTGTTTTTCTGCTCAGTTATGTATTCATGCACCCATAATCTTTTTATGTTAATGCTTTTTAACCTGTCGGGAACCGTGTAAGTGGACGGGTGTTTGGGTAATTAATAAGACTGCTTATCCGCTTACTACTCTATCCTACACTAGTTAAGCATTTTAGGGGTGTTTGAGAGTGCTTATCCAAACTGATTTTTTTTGCAAGTGAAAGAAGTAGTTCTAATAAGCAATTCCAAACACTCCCTTATGAGTAGAATAAAAATTCGCTTTCTAACATATACGATAAACTAGTGCTACTATTTATTTGTTAACATAGGGACTCTGTATTTTCAAAGATGAAGTCCGCAATCTTATACAGAGAGAGCTTAGGATGTGCGGTAATCGTTCATGACGCTTCACAAGAATGAGGGATCAAGCAACATAGAGCTTCAAAGTGGAAACCTGTTTTTACTTGAAAACGTAGCTTTGGAGTTATACCCTAAATCGACCAATTCATATGTGAATGGGTCAAAATGGCATCTTTAGCCTGCTGCAAACCTTTGCTCATATAAGTTTAAATATTTCTGTTGTAGGAAACTTTGTTCATGTAGAATGTTGAATTGACCATTATTAAACCAAGTCATTTTTATTCTAAAATTTGTCAAGTGTTACTTAAATTAAAACATTCATTTGTACGATTGCCTTCTGTATAACTGAATTTTATGATGTTATTTCGGGCAGGTGTTATTCAAGAGTTTATGAATGATGCTCTTGACTCTGCACTCGATTCGGATGACAGGTGTTATTCAAGAGTTTGTGAATGATGCTGGTGATACTGCTGCACAACTTTTAGAAGCCGTAAGGAAAGAGCGTTTAAAGCAACCTACATTTATTTAGGATTGAGCTTATTCAGGTAACGTTGTGTCTCTAATACGTCAAACAGGTTAACAAAGAAATTTCTTAGTAAGGTAAATGGGTCAAATAAAATTGGTCATTACTTGCACAATATATACATCTAACGCAAACGAACCCCTATCTTTTTTCCAACCATGAGGTTACCATTGAATATAATATATTTCTTTTGCAGAAATATTTGGCCTAGACCAGTGTGGGCAATGCTTATTATCTCTCATTTAGTTATACACGACAAGCATAAAAATGTTAGCATTTAAAAAGAAGTCTACGTGAACGGATAGAAAATATTATAGTAAAAAGGTACATAGATATCTCTGATCACAACCATTCTGTTACTACATTGCTACCAATGTCTACAATACAATAACATAGGAATTTTAAGTATGTATAGACACTCGATTCCTGTATACCAAGTTTACTTGATTATTTTATAAATAAACTCTTCATATTTTTAAATAACTCAATCTAATTTAAACAACATTAGATGTCATGCATGACAAAGGATATAGTACCAACAGATTCAAACCAAGAATCGTTTAAGCTATATATAGATAAACCATGAATAATGAGAAATTTATTTCATCTTAATGCATATAGAGCAATTCAGATGCTTACACAATCTATAGTCAAATGGACAAAATAAAGCACCATTGCAGCAGCCAAACAACTTCATTTCATTCAATCATTCAATTCGATTACACTTATGAAACCCCCTAAACAAATTTATAAACCAAACAAAACAAAACCCTAAATAAACCAAACAAAACCCTAAACAAACAAAACCCAAATCTAATGGCTGGCTTCATGGAGCATGAGGAGCATCAGGGAGCAGGGAGCAGGAGGAGGATGAATCAGAGGCCCCTAAAATAAGTAATTAAATAATAAAATTAGTAAAAAAATGTAACAAAATTAATTTTTATATTTAATAACTTTATTCTGATTAGTAATTACCGG
This sequence comes from Tanacetum coccineum, assembly GCA_026074375.1. Lineage (NCBI taxonomy): Eukaryota > Viridiplantae > Streptophyta > Magnoliopsida > Asterales > Asteraceae > Tanacetum > Tanacetum coccineum. The sequence continues at coordinate 68,882 of BQNB010015470.1, forward strand.
GGAAATAAAACTGTGGTCAAGAGTTTGGGCCAAAGGTCATCAAACAATGAGAATAGTAGAAATTAAGAGGGGGGGATGATAATTGGTTGTATAACACTGGGGACGGGCTGTCCCGGGTGGGACTCCTTGAAGTGCTTAGCCATTCTGAATTGAGCATTAGTTTCGAAATCGCAATCAGGGATATTGCAGTTAACCATTTCCATAGGTGAAGATTTTTTTTTGAACAGAAAAGGTGAAGTTTAATTGCCGTTAACTATACAGAAATGGAAAATTGTACATGTTTTTATAGGTAAAATTAATCCATGTCACCGATCCGTGTGACATTGATTCAACGGTGAAGATTAATTTCTTTCAACGGTGAGATTAAACCCGAAATAGTAACTAAGACCAGAATCCACGTCAGTAGTCAAGTCGGCATCCACAATACCAAAATCAGAGTCCAACGGCGCCTGAATAAACAAAAGCAAAGGATTTGGCAAAATTAACTCATTCGTACCACTATGAATAGGCTACTTTTCTAAACCATTCTCGTGAAGGCATGCAACTTTATTTTATTTTTTTACCACTAAATGGTTTAATGTAACACTAGTTTATAATTTAATCACTAACTAATTGGTTTGATTTGATACCCTTACCTTTATATTCATTCATACCAAACCACAAAAAGCAACAAGATTGAAATTGATATCCTTAATCTCATACATCAAACCCATACTCAAAGTGGTGTGATGCTTTTCTTTTGTAATCGGTATCTATTTTCTTTTCTAATCAGCATGTCACTTATAAGTCCTAACGAAAATAAGAATAAAAGGCAAATGGACAAGATGTGTGTTGCTAGAGATCTCATTCTGATTTTGTGCTCATCCATACAGAGGTAAAACATATACACCCGGATCCATTCACTGTGGGAACGCATATGTGAGTATACATCTATTGCGCGTAAATATTTTGTTGAAATTACATGTGTCCCAGATCCATTTGGTATGCGGGGTTCAAAATCGTTGGTATATGTTTGAAATTACATATGCATCATAAACTTTAGCTACAGTTTGTTTGGTTATGTGATTACTTGGAGCGTCTTTTTTACCTAAATTGCGCACATTATCAGAATATAACAAATAGGTTTGTGGCTTTTGATGCATATATAAGAAAGTTGTTGGCACTTGGGTAGGCTGTTTGAGACTGCATATGTGGTTAGATGGACCGATCTACCGGATTGAGTAACGGGTCAAAAACAGCTTGGATTGTTGCAACCAATTTTAGAATGGGTAGAAATGAGGGGGTGTTTAGACTGATGTTTGTTGGTATGTGACTATTTGATAAGGCAGAATCAGATCCTACGTGGTTTATATTGACTGGACACTCGTTGCAAAGAAGGGAGTTTCAACAAATCATCCGACGACTGAAAGGACAGGTTTGCAGAGTTTCTGACCAGATCCCGTTAAAAGAACCGACAAGTTTTTTAGCATCCGGAAGGTACTATAAAATTAAAACCTCACATTTAGCTACATTTTTCTTTTGTGAAGTGTTATTCAGGCATTACATTTAACACGAGTCTCCTGTTAACTGACACAACTAACTTTGAAAAATAGGATATATAATAATAGCTCAAAATACTAAGTTTTAGAATGTATTTGACAAACGCAAAGAGGAGCCGTATGAATGGCACCAGAATGGACTAAGTGAAGATGGTCAAAGTATCATATATAACCAAGAGGGTATATTCTTGGTTTTCTTTTTTTTTATCTTTGTTATGTTACTTAGTAACATTCTATCTGGAGCAACCAAACTTAGAGGTCAAGCTTTGTTTTTTACTTAGCAGTGCGTCAATTTGGGTTTCGGTTCTAATTCAAATGGGTCAAATTATCAAATTTAGCTAAACCGGGAACATGTCAAATGGGTTGAAGGCTGCCCAAAATATATTCTTGATGTAACAAGTGTTTATGGATCTCAACCAGCTGGGTGCCCTTTGTTCCTTTTGTTTAATGTGTTTCAGGATACTTTTAATCGTGAGGTGAAGGCTGTAGACGGGACCATACCGGCAACACCCTACCATAAACTCACTCGCTTCCTAGACATAGGGGTGTGTATTGACTTTGTAGTTGTTAGTCCTGGCATCATGCCACATGGGTTGTCAAGACACAAAATGCTGATATTCCGGATGATGATTGGTTCTGTCCCAAATGTACCAATGCCATAAACGGCATGACCAAAAAAAGCAAAGGCAAGTAAACAGATCCACCCCATGTGAATGTACATCTGCATATGTACATTATGAGTTTTATCTATTCCCGATTTCGTGATACTTGATAAACAGGGGCATATTATTTTTGATAATTTTTTTGCAATCATAGGATTTTGTTGAAATCACCTGTGTTACTTTTATGTCTAGTGTTAACTTTGTGTTAACGTGATTTCTATGTTTCAGTATTTTACTATTTCCCTGTAGCAAAAACGGTTTGCCGGAGTAACAAGTGGCAGAGGTCGTGATGATATACTGCGCGCCAAGCTTCATTTGGTTGATCTTGCTGGCGAAGAAAACAGGAGCTAATGGGACGCGGAAGGTAGGTAGATTAATGTTAATAATTGAAGTGCTTACATTACCAAATCCTCAAAACACATCAAACTGTGTTAATGTCCCTCTTAAGAAAAACACAGTTTGACACAACACAATTACACGCTCATAAATGATAGGGGTTCTTTATGACAATGACAGGTGGTGAGCTATGATTCCCATACAAATAATGTGATGGCGGGGGTTCCAGTGTGATGGAAAATGTCTGTGGGGTTCTCGGTAATTTCCTTTAAAATAGTTCAGTGGTTGGGTATAGGATGTTTTATTTATTGTGACATTAGGAAAGTAAAAAAAAATACTACTAATTACACCACATGGTTGTAGTGTTTTTCTGCTCAGTTATGTATTCATGCACCCATAATCTTTTTATGTTTATGCTTTTTAACCTGTCGGGAACCGTGTAAGTGGGCGGGTGTTTGGGTAATTAATAAGACTGCTTATCCGCTTACTACTCTATCCTACACTAGTTAAGCATTTTAGGGGTGTTTGAGAGTGCTTATCCAAACTGATTTTTTTTGCAAGTGAAAGAAGTAGTTCTAATAAGCAATTCCAAACACTCCCTTATGAGTAGAATAAAAATTCGCTTTCTAACATATACGATAAACTAGTGCTACTATTTATTTGTTAACATACGGACTCTGTATTTTCAAAGATGAAGTCCGCAATCTTATACAGAGAGAGCTCAGGATGTGCGGTAATCGTTCATGACGCTTCACAAGAATGAGGGATCAAGCAACATAGAGCTTCAAAGTGGAAACCTGTTTTTACTTGAAAACGTAGCTTTGGAGTTATAGCCTAAATCAACCAATTCATATGTGAATGGGTCAAAATGGCATCTTCAGCCTGCTGCAAATCTTTGCTCATATAAGTTTAAATATTTATGTTGTAGGAAACTTTGTTCATGTAGAATGTTGAATTGACCATTATTAAACCAAGTCATTTGTAGATTAATGTTAATAATTGAAGTGCTTACATTACCAAATCCTCAAAACACATCAAACTGTGTTAATGTCCCTCTTATACCAAGTTTACAGGAAGATGAGATTGACGAGTTTGTGAATGATGCTCTTGACTCTGCACTCGATTCGGATGACATGGAAGATGAGATTGACGAGGAGCTTGATAGGGTTCTGATCGCAACTTTCGATTCGGATGACAGGTGTTATTCAAGAGTTTGTGAATGATGCTGGTGATACTGCTTCACAACTTTCAGAAGCCGTAAGGAAAGAGCGTTTAAACCAACCTACATTTATTTAGGATTGAGCTTATTCAGGTAACGTTGCGTCTCTAATAAGTCAAACAGGTTAACAAAGAAATTTCTTAATAAGGTAAATCGGTCAAACAAAATTGGTCATTACTTGCACAATTCAGGTAACGTTGTGTCTATAATATGTCAAACAGGTTAACAAAGAAATTTCTTAGAAAGGTAAATGGGTCAAATAAAATTGGTCATTACTTGCACAACATATACATCTAATGCAAACGAACCCCTATCTTTTTTCCAACCATGAGGTTACCATTGAATATAATATATATTTTTTGCAGAAATATTTGACCTAGACCAGTGTGGGCAATGCTTATTATCTCTCATTTAGTTATACACGACAAGCATAAAAATGTTAGCATTTAAAAAGGAGTCTATGTGAACGGATAGAAAATATTATACTCCCTCCGTCCCTAAATAAGTGTCCACTATTGACTTTTAAAGTCATTCTTTTGCAACTTTGACTTTAACTATTTCTTTTTGTGTT